>JALIRR010004249.1:30000-35000 GCA_023091755.1 Montipora sp. Colony 1 RG-2022 | reverse complement strand
ACTCACTCACTCACTCACTCACTCACTCACTCACTTACTTACTTACTTACTTACTTACTTACTTACTTACTTATTGGAAGACATATCAGACGTTCATGTTTCCTCATAAGGATTTTTATTAATTTGTATTTGCAGTTAGTATGAAGTATATATCAACTGTTCTAGGATGCCCATCTGATTGTAACCAATAAATGTCAGCTGTTGGATTGCCTGAGCAACCCATTATGAAGTTGCTTGTTGTGAATTTAAGAGCATAAGGGAGAAAATATTTCACGTTCGTTTGAGCGTAGCGAATTAGAACGTAACATTTTTTTGGGTCAACTTTCCAAGGCTAAAGAAATAGAAAATACAAGTCGCCTAATAGACTAATTAGTAAGGCTCGAGAGCTTAATATCATTGATTCGTGCTTTCCGAGAAACCGCTTGGAAAAAGACCTATCATAAGAGAAATGATAATTTCAAGTATCGAAAATTCGCGATTTTCGGCTACATGGCAAAGCGGGCACCAGAGGCAAATCTTGAGAAATCGCCGATTTTGGGGGGTAAATTTCCCAAGGGCTAAAAAATTAGGAAATACACCTTATTCCAAAATGGCCGCTGATTTATGCGGATACAAATTGGTCCTTGTTGCCTCGTTTAAGATAAATTATTCTTTTGAATTTTAAGCTTAAGAACGAGGCATCAAGGGCTAATTTGAATGAAAACAAATGAATATTTAAATGGCGGCCATTTTGGAATAAAGTGTATAGCCTAATTAATATGGATCGAAAGCTTAACTATCACAGATTTGTGCTATGCGAAACACCGCTTGAAAGAAGAGCTTTTCTAAGAAAAATAACACTTTTTCCAAAAGTGTCGAAAATCACGATTTTCAAGGGGTGGACCAAAGAAAATCTTCAAAAATAACCCACGTAGTTTTTGGTTCATCTTCCCAAGGCTAAAAAACTAGGAAATACAAGTCGCCTAATAGCCTAATTAGTATGGATCAGAGTGTATTCGACGGTTTAGGGAGAAAAAGAGGGGACGGTGTTACGTTAATGACAGTTTTTTTTTTAAAGAAGCTGCACTTGACCTCACGTTGAAATAAAAGAATGAAGTGATTAAGACGCTGGACTCTTAATGCGCGTGCGCGAGATGATGTCATAGAGAAAGCGATTCTTGAGAAAAGCGAACGCGATCAGTAAGAGTTGCTGAATGATTTCGGGTTTTCCCTTTTGATCGTCACGCGTAAATGGCTTCAGTACCAAACCTTCTCAATCAAGTCATCCATTATGTCTATACGTGGATCCCAAAGACAACTAAGAAAGCTGTACAACGTAAGATGAAGGTTTCTAAGAAACGTAAAAAGCGCGTAAACTTTGCACAACCGATCAAGGAAAGGAACAGCATCGACTGTCAACATTTGTCGGATCTACAAAGTTCACACAGGCCTCCAAGTACGCCAGCCTTATCCAAACTTGTGCTGTTGCATACTTACCCAGTTGTGGCTGAAAAACAAGAACGAATTTCTCCAAAATTCTCCAACTGTGACCTCAAGGTTGTCGGAATTAGTTTCTTGTCGAAAGAAAAGAAAGTTAGCAAAAGATCCGCGTTGAAAAAGTGGTTGCATCAACGAGAAAATGTTGTGCGGGACCGAAACGTGCCTTTCGACAACAGCGAGTGTAGCCACGGAAACGAAAGACACAATCTTTGCTTTGAGAAAATCTTTGATTATTCCCCAAGGTTTGCAGGTAAGTTAGTTCATGTAGATATCCCATCTGTCTTCAGTGTAAACTAATAGGAAATTTTATAAACGACGACGGCTACGGCAACGACAACGGTACAAAACAATGATTGCGGTCACTCTTGAGAGAAACAGTGTAACACTGATGTAACACGAGTGTAACACTAGTGTAACACGAGTGTTTTGAGTCCCTAGGGAAACACTGAACAATAGAACTTGATTTAACACTTGTGTTAACTCCCTAATGCGACCGCTACCATTATCATTGTTTTAGGGGCTGTTTACATGGTGGTAGGAAGATCCTAGCACTAGGAAGATCCTAGCGCCATATGTTTTCTGTATTCAGTTTACATTCAAGAGGTCGTACTTGGCCCTAGTGCTAGGATCTTCCTGGTGCTAGGATCTTCCTAGCTGTGAGCTAGGAAGATTAGCGCTAGGAAGATCCTAGCGCAATGTAAACTGCCTTCGCTTGGAAGTTCCTGGTACAAGGGACAAAAAAGCAAACATGTGTGTGCAAACATGCCGGGTGTTCACGGTATTCGGCTGCCAAAGGTCGACAATTTCGTCTGGCGTTGCCACAGGACGATTCTAATGATTCAGATGACCGCCGACAATATTCAGGACCAGTTTTGTTTCAAAGATACACCGTCCAAACGAGAGAGACAGTGGAAAGTAACGAGAAATCGATCGACAGCAATGTCGAAAACGCTGCGAGTCGAATACATTCGAATTTATCCGAATACATCCGAATACATCCGAATTACATGTTTGTTGTTCTCGCCCGCCATCTTGCTTTCATTCTCTACTTCCACCTAGAGAGAAATTTCTGCATGTAAACCAAACGAAAAGTTGTTTCGCCTTCTAGGATCTTCCCAGTGCTAGGATCTTCCTACCTTCATGTAAACAGCCCCTTAACTAGCCGCAAGTGCAGCACGATAAATTTTTAAAAAAATTTATCGTGCTGCACTTGCGGCTAGTATCTTAGCTCATACGTTTGCGTTAGTCTGCATGTCAACCACGTGAAATTGAGATTTTGACGGCAACACTGCAACAGCTCGTACTCAATTCATTTTTCTGAATAACCGCGAAAGATTTACGATACTGCGAAGTTATATTTTGAGGTGACGTTTACGACGATGACGTCGTAAATCTGAAAGGCCCTAAAATTCGTCATGTAGGAAGGCAGGACGGTCCAGGGCACTTTCTTTGAGATTTCAAGACCCGTTCTGACCATTTGTTGAATTTGATCTCATATGATCCTTGTAGTCCCTGGTTCGAACTCCTCGACTGCACTTGTAAATAGCTAACTGGTTTGCCTCCAGCCAGTTCGGATTCTTAACGTTGTTGTTGTTGTTCTGTTGTCTCTTTGGTCCTGAGAAGCCCCTAGGGAGAGCGCTTAATTAAGTATGTATGCAGGTTTATAGTCGTTTATTTGGTTTTCTTTATCTTTGCTGAATGCCACTACATTCTGTACTTTGACCTGGTACTATGGCCAGAAAATAATCCTTTTTCTCTTCAGATTTTGAAGGTATGTTTGCTTAACACCTGACTGGGAAAGTCTTGAGCTTCGATTTTTAGGCAAAGGCTGGTAACTTTAGGTGTAAGATTTTGAATTTCAAGGTCCGGCATTACGCACGAACGATGGGACCTCAAAGGGTCGGAAATAGCGAAACGTGACGTCTTTTACTCACTAGCTTAAACCTTCAGTGTGTAGATGCTGCTTATTATATATGCAAAGCACGAGTTTAAAAGTCTGAAAGCCCGAGACTCCCGTGCTGCGCATTAACTCAGCCGCGTACACCCATATTGCACTCCTAAACTGTTGAGTCTTTGACGTCATTTTTTCCTGGATCCAGCTCTCTCAATATTTTAAAGTTAATAATGGCGGACCATTGAATAGGAAAATTCCACTTACAATAAACAGGTGTCTTTCTTAAATAAAGGCTTAAAACTTGTGTCACTTACTGTTAATCAAAGTTTTGAAATCGAAAGAAAAAGAACAAGTGATTTTTTGGTGATAGTAGGACTTAAACATAGAAGCCAATGGGCAAATTTGAGTGGAAAACTGATTTAAGTGTTTTTTTTTTGTTTTGTCTTTCAACTTTCTTTGTTGTAGAATGTTTTAGTTTTCTGTGAATAGGTTATATGGTTTTGGAAAGGTTACTTTCGTAGCTTTAAAATGTTGTATTGCTTTCCCCCTAACTTCAAATACTTTTTGAGAAAAAAAACATTTTTTGTGATGATTGATTCGCGCGGCTTTCTTTTGAATGGGAAGGCTAGGGAAAAGAGTTTAATTAAGCAACATTTGAACCGTTCAGGGGTATGCAGGGGTATAAATATCCCTCAGTTGAATCACGTTCATGAATTATTGATGAATTTTCAAACGATAATTACAGATTCGCAATACCAGGATGGACTGAAAGTTGGATTGAGAGGAATGAGGAAATTTTCAAGGAAAATCTGGTCGCGTGAAGCACAGGATAGAACAGCCGACACTGAACAATGCAATACTACTGCGGACAGTTCAGAACCGATTGATCTCAACGAGTCGCTCTCTGTTATTAGACTAAGATCCTCTTATGAATAAAAATTAAAAAAAAAACTTTAATGGCTAAATCGACACGAATGTTCTTCTTTGTAGGTATTCTAAATTAATTCGTGCAATTGAAGTCTAAGAGGTGCCTTGTGCAACATCAAGTTATGTGTTCCTGTGACATGTGACTTTCAAAGCACTCTGATGAAGACAACGGTAAAAGACGAAATTTTACACAAATTTAAGTTGGCGTTCAAATATAGACCCTTCCTCAAAATGGCGGCCGAAATTTTAAATAACTTAAAATTAAAAACGTACACTAGCACTAGAAAGAACACCTTTTTTTAGCAACCCTGCAAAGTTTCAGCATATCAGGTGTAATATCAGTTGAGAAAATATAAGTTAAAAAGTGAAAAATTTAGACGTTTGTACGACTGGGGGTATGGAGTATACCCCCATTCACACAAACGTCTGCAAATTTGTCAAATTGCAACTTCATTTCTTAGCTGATATAATACCTAATATGCTGAAACTTTGCAGGGTTACTAAAATTAAGTCCGGTTATCAGTTTTTCATTCAGTTCAATTTTAACTACTAGCGTGCTAGTTTTTGAACAAGGGCACTTGTCAAGGAAAAACCTGTCATATTTTCCCATTTACACTGCCAAGGAAAACTTGTCAAGGAAAACTTGCTAGTGTAAATGGGGCTTTATAAGGAAATCTTTGATGACGTCATTGTTTACATT
>JALIRR010004249.1:22500-25000 GCA_023091755.1 Montipora sp. Colony 1 RG-2022 | reverse complement strand
GTTTGTTTGAAAACTGGCAGAAATGGTCGTTTTCACTACTTTGGTCTTGAGACAAACAAATGCAAGTTCACAAACTTTCGGTAAATTGTGTTGCACATGCACGAAAAGTGCTATTTAAATAGCAAAATGTGGGCTAATTTATCTCGAATACTAGCACTTTGAAGGCTCATGTTATTCTTGCCGCCCTGAAGTGTCTGAAGACAAACTAACTATACAGCCTCTTTTTATGGACTGCAAGCCCAAAATGCTTCATGGGATTGCTGTGGCATGTAACATGAGCTCTTGATACACAGGCCAACCACTACTATGGCGGTTTCATCAAGAGACGACACTGTGACATGCACTGGATGCAGGTGACGTTTTACAAAAGATAAATAAAGCTAAATGCCGCATTTCAATATTCTTTCACCTCTTGTTTGGGGCACATCACCGAGTCGAAAGTTGCGTTTCTTTAGGAAAATCCTACACCGGATTTGTTAATTGTAATCCGTATGATTACGGAAAATCCAACCTGGAGAAGAAACTTTGAATGGCTATATCCTAATCCGGATTTTAATGATTCATGGTCCAGAACTTTCCCGGTAAACGACTGGAAAATAATGCTAGTGGTCAGCAGCAGAGCCCCAGGAGGTAGACCCCAAGTTGGTGCGCCCAGTTGTTGCCATGACAAATCCTTCTTTGGATTCATTATTTCTTTGGTTAGAGCGTTCCTATCTGGATTCGGAGCTTTACCGCAAATAAACACAGCCTTATTGGTGTTGGCAGTGAAAAGACACTGAAGGAAAAGATGTGACGAGACATTTTCGTGGTTTTTCTAAAAGCACCTTACCTTTTTCTGGCTTGGAATTAGGCCCTTTGGCAGAATCCTACAACAGTCGTCAAATGCATAAAAATTAGTGCAAATTTCTGTCCTGCATGCCTTTTACTAACATCTAATCATACAACTTTTGTTGGCCTCACAAGATGTCGCGCTAGTTTTTTCGCAGTAAACACGTCTAGTGCAAATAAATGAGCGTGTGCATGGACCTGACTCTCTAAGCATTGGCCTCTAACCATGACTTTGTCTCAGTGAAAACAATACATGCGGGATCAGTAGCAAATATGATTGAATGTGTGCAAATCAGTAGATTTATTTTTGATCTTTCAATGAATATGTTAGTCAATTCGAGAAAACTACTCAATAGCTTGTTATGGAACGATATCCTACGCAATTACTGAAAGTAAATTACGGAATCGATACAAACCCCAGCCATATCTCGAAGCGCTTGAAGTTGGGCTTGTAGGGCTGCAATCTAATAAAATTAATATTAATAAATATATTTCACGTGTAGCGATAATCAAACGAGAGAGACAATGGCAAGAAAAGGTACCCTAGGCTAAGGATTCTAAATTTACGAAAGACAAGTTCAGTACTCTTGATCATGTTAGGTATCAAATTTATATTGTATTGCCTCTCAACTTGTTCAAAAGCTATGTATACATGGTGACTTTTATTCAGAAGAAGGCATTTTTTGCGGCACAAGTTCTCACATTGCAAAACAAGTTGCTCTATAGGTGTTACACCAGGCAACGTTTCTTGAAACTTGTCTTGTTTTCCATGATCACATGAGGTTAAAGGAACATTGTCACTGGCTGGTGCGGCAAAGTTTTGCGATACAAGCTGCAGGACAGACGTTACACCTCGCAATGCTTGAAAAACTCGTTGCAACGTTGTGCGAAGCGTTACAGAAGGTGGAAATCAAATTCCACTTTCTCCCTACATTTTAACAACATCCTTCACAAAACCTTTCAGTAACATCCCTGATATAGAGAAAAAAATTGTTTCTCGTCATTTTAGGTATAGTGAAATGTATGAAAAAGAACCTGAACAGCTGGTTTTTACGTGACGTCAACGACGCCATGTTGGTGGACGAAAGCAAAAGACCTCTCGTTAGCTCCTTTTTTTCGTCCATCAGCAATTCTACATTGCAGCATTGCTATCTGTGTCACTAGAGATTGGTTGCAAACCATCTATACCACAAAATCCCGAGGCAACGAGCAAAGACTCATGTCAAGTTAAGCATTTCTTTCTGCGTTTATCGGAGTTGAAAAACCGCCTAAATGAAACTACCTAATACATATGAGGGAGAAATAAACATTCACTATACCTCTGCTTGCTTTGCCTTCTCGGAGTTTGCGGCAACAGCCTTGGCCTGTGCCTACAAGATGAGGAAAGAGAAGAAGATGGGGAAAAGGCGACTATATAGTGAGCTCAAGCTATGAGAATGCTGACGTCAAAAGCAACCCCTGAAAGGTGATCTTTTCTCCTCTTTCAAAACAAAAACTAGATAATATTACACAACCATTAAAACAAAAAGATTTCAACTCGTTGTTTAAACACGTCCCACAAGCAAAACACGAACTATCGGCGATCGGAAATTTTTGACGTCGGGTCTTTCACCGGAAGCCCAACCTATGCTATGAAAAGATACAGAAAACAAACCCTGCTCTCAGCTTCCGT
>JALIRR010004249.1:15000-17500 GCA_023091755.1 Montipora sp. Colony 1 RG-2022 | reverse complement strand
TTCAAGAACTCCAAGAAGCTTTTCAACGATCTCAAGTCTGCTCTTGTACATCCTGGCCTGCGAGTAAATATGATGAAAAAAATACTCTTAAAAGCATTGCCTAACATCTGCGGCGGAACCAGCTGCGTGATAAAGTTGAGGGAGGACCTGTTTTTGCGTGAACGATCTGAGGGTGGACAAAAGTCCGGATGAAAAGGTACATATGATTGACGGCTTACACGAGGTACTTACTGCAATTTGCTGTTTTCCTTTAAAAGGTCGCGTGGCATAATCTGGAATCACACCTAATGGCTTGGGGGAAAAAACAAATACTACAAATTACCTTTTAAGTTTACTTTCAATAGCGCTCTTCAAATACAGCTTGGATACGATATCACAAATAAAAGGACCATTTTTAAAAGTACCCTGATATCTTTGTGAACAGCTAATTCCATGACCATAGCAGTGGCAGCATCACGACTTCTTGCAGCCTAATTCGTGAGAATGACAAATAGCACAGTAATAGTAAGTAAGTCAATGAGTGAGCAACTTTATTCTCTCCATTTAATGAAAGGGAAGGATACCAGAGGTTATTCCTATCGAGGGTATCCGCCCGTACCTGGATGGAATTGACTGAGTCGATTTTGATGAGGGAGTACATGTACCTGGAGAAAGATCCTAAGAGTCAGATTGCCAAATTGCGATTGACTGAAACCCAGTCCATTTACGACCTCACGGTCGAGACTAGAGTTGAACCCAGGTCGCAGAGGTGGGAGGCGCGGTTGTTAAGCCACCCTGACTCTTCGCATCATCGTTAGACATCCTTTTCTAAACATTGCCACTAGGGGCTATACGGATACGTCCCCGCGCTATTTTATTCTCACCGTAAAAGGCTAAAAACGTCTTCTAAATTAAACGAAACCCTGCATAACAAAATTCTACTCGAGGTAGCTCTCTCTACAAAACGTCATCCCTGGACACATATAAACAAGTTTACAAATAAAATAGGGAATGGCATCTCTGCACAATTTACTGGAAAGCAGAAGAAGTCCCGTTGCATTTTCCTTTTTGTGCGCCATCGTCTATTCAGATGGCAAATTTGTGGGCACAAGGCATAAAAAACGTTGCGATGTATTTTGCAGTCATACGTTGAAATCAACTAGAGTTAACCTTAAGTACTGACCACTTACCATTTCACCTGATTTTGTTAACAAGAGTGGGGTCACCTAGGAAAAAAAAGGCAACCTTTTTATTTCAACTGACAGAGCACTACGAAAACTTGATCCAGTCAGAGGTTTATTCTCTTGACTCCAATCGGCTTATTCCAGTGGACCACTTGCATGACGGCTTAACTACCAAAAACCAGAGTTCAAACAGATGGCCTTATACCAATCAACCAAAAAAATACATCACTCCATTTACGTGATAAATTCTTCAACATAGCGCATGATTTTCCCTAACAAACAAGAATTCCGCGAAGTCAGAGTTATCAGTATTCCCTCAATTCGGTTTGTTATACCATGGACAGTTATTATCATAGTAGATGAATCAAACTTTAAGAAATTGCTTAAGTGGACAAAACTTCAAGCATGAAAATAATCTTTCATTTTATCACTGACGGCCCTCATAGGTACACTTAGTGTTAACTATACCTTGTCAGCTACATGAGATATTTCCGATTTAACAATCCTGATAAAACACAAAAAGATAAAAAATATCAGACTCTTCGCCTCAAGACAATTTATTGCGGACGAAACAACTTTGCTAAGATGGAATCCTAATAACCCGTGGAATCCCAATCAAGCTTGAAATTTGTCAGGCTTGCTTATAAGTGTTTAAAATGCTTATCTACCGTCGATGACCTTTCTAAATTTTCAATTCGTGTCCATCACATACGCAGTTTAACAATAACAAGAAATTTCATACTTTCTAATTTTGTCGTTGTCAAAGTTTGCTGTGATCCACTCGCCGCACTTTAATAACGCTAAGACACCAGTCATAGAGCGAGTTTCAATCGAGTGTCGTAAAACCAAAACCAAAATAATAACTTTGGCCAATCAATAGGACGGAGACAATCCAGTAAACCAATGAAAACTCGAAGTAATTACACGTAGCCGACACAAAGCGCGGGGAAATGTGCACGCGTGAGCCACGATTGGTTTTGGTCCACTTCTGATCGGCTGAAAAAGTGGCGCGAGAACTTTGAGCCAATCACTGAGTGAAGTAATGCAAAACCAAAGCAATTCGCTAATTACTTTCGACACTCAATTGACCGCTCTAACAAAAGAAAGGAAAACGTCGCCATTTGGTATAATGGTCAAATTTGGGTCTTACTTGTTTCGAGGAATGTAAGTCTTCACCAATGAACGCAGAACTTCTAGACTGGCATTAAAAACCTGCAAGGATTCACATGAACCATTCCCATGACGACCATACAGACCTTAATTTTAGATTTCACGTGGTTTGGGGAGTCTCGAACACAATAGGGCTTTCGGTTTAATGATGAATGATGAACTTTATT
>JALIRR010004249.1:5000-10000 GCA_023091755.1 Montipora sp. Colony 1 RG-2022 | reverse complement strand
GGATTTGGCTTCTTAAATTCGCTGTGCAGATCTGATCTGTTGAACAATCGATGTTCCATTAGCCCTAAAAGCCCCTATACGTATATGTATAGCCCCTTGTATGTTCAAGGAGATCGTTTAAGAAGACCAGAGCAAGAAGAAGAACAAGAACAAGAAGGAGGAGTCAATTTCTATCACAAAATATCGCAACTTCCTAAATGTTCGTAATCTTTCATTTGGCAGTTTATTTCGGAGAGACACGACAGTGTGGTCCATTTGGAAAAATATAAGGTTAGGGATTTTCCTAAGAGAAAGACTGGTTTGGAGAAATAAGGTGCCATTTGAAATAGGGGAATTTCGGTTCAAACCGAAACGTTCGTCCAAGTGAATGACACTCATGTATTCTCTTGTTCAGGTATTAAAATGTAAACTGACAAATTGCGCTATTCAGCATCACTGACATGAGTGCATGGTTTTCCCTACCTTTTGTTGTTTAAGGTTGGAAGTGGTCGATCATCCGCAACATCATCCTTTAACCAAAAGAAAAAAACAAAATGTCCCTCGTGACTGTGCTTATTTCTTTTGGAAATAAAAGGATACTAAATGGAATTTTATCACATTAACAAAGTGGCTAAATGGCGGGCTGTCGGCTTTGGGGTTCACCTTGCTATTTGCTAACTGACACGTTTTAGACACCCATTTCAAATAGTATTCAAAAAGGTTAGGCACTCATGGTTGTCGCAATTCCCAGAAATAAGACGGCCATGCTGTTGCCAAAACAACAGAAAAATGTAGCATCAAGTTCTGCATAATAATAGAGTTGAATTCCCAAGTGACCTTTCACTATTTTGTTCTTTCTTCACTGTGACATCAGGTGCAATCAACGAATATCAGTAAATTACGTTGGAACTTCAATACGACGACAGAGGATCGAGTTTTTACCAATATTAAAAGAATTACCAAAATGTCGATCATTGGGACTGACTCGACTGAGACGTTTCTCGTCAAAATTCGAGAAAAACTTTAATTCACAACTTCTACAAATGGTCTGCCAACTGGAGAAACCGCAAAGCCGATCAAATGAAATGTCGGTCTCCAAAGATTTGTAATTTTTACCATACCCTCTTTGGAATAATAACAGGTGTGTCTTCTCTTGGCAAATGTCCCAACCTTATCGGTGCCAGTGGGGGTGGGGGTCTTGCATCTTCCTCGAAGTGATGAGGGGGAGGGGGTTCTCTGCTGTGATCTGTACCTATTGGGGGGAGTGGTGGTGGAGCTATAATTGAAAACAAAAAAAGAAGGACTTTCATCAGCCAAGAAAGAGTTTCAGTGGCCATTTTGTTTTTGTCTTTGCTTGAAACATGGCAAGTCCAGCTTTTCAACATGAAACAATAGTAATTTTAAATTAGGTGTTTGGACTGTATTTTTCCACTAGACTCGGCATTTAGTCCTTGAACGGCGTAATGTAAAAAAAACGGGCTTATCATGCAAAACTAAAAGGAAGAAGCCTCATCATCGGAGGAAGGAAGACTTAAAGGTCTGTGAAGGTTTCAATCTTTACCTGAAGCTAGTATACAACCATTCTCAAAAGACACAGATAGCCAATTAAGATGAAAGGTACAATAATAATATTGCCGATGTACCAACAACAGGAGCTAATCCGAATTCTCTTCTTTTTGTCCACCAAACTGGCAGCGATAATGTAACGTAAAAACCACGATCGATGTTCCTCAATACGTACTGATGTTGATCGGTCTGTGTTCACGTGAATGTCGCTACAGACAAAACAAGAAAACGATGATAGCAAACTTTTATATTGCGAATTATTATCTTGAATTATTATCGAGGAAGAAAATATGTGTAACGAAACTTCAGTATGCTTGAACATTCATTGTACTCCTGTTGAGAAACTCACCCCGTTTAGTTCCAACAACTCTTTGATGTCTAACTGCTTGTAAACGTAAAAGCGGAATTTCTCACTTTTCCTCTGCATGCAAGAATGAGGAGAAATAAACACTTAGAGAATGCACTAAAAAAAGCCATATAGCAAATCTCCAGTTTATAAATGTACGGCCAAGCACAAGTGCTACAGTATACTTATAACACGGACTGTAAATCAAACTGAATCAAATTAAAGCTGAACCGAATTTAAGAAAAATGAAAGAAAATGAAGGGGGAAAAAACAGATTTGTCAGAGAAAAAAACAGTAGTAGAAGTAGTAAAAGGGGAGAGCTCTCATCCCTGAACCAACCACTCTTCCCTACACTGCACAAATGCACTCTTTTCAAAGTGCATCTGTAGCATTGTGCGCTTGAAGCATAAAAAAATTCATTATTATTTTTTGGTTCTGACCGTCTTCCTCTACTTTCCACTGCGATTCATCATTGGAATGTATAGGGAGGTCCCTGTCTTTGGTGCTGTGTGGGCACATGTGGATGGGTTGCCAGGATTTGCCAGCCATGAGCAATCTCCACCTAAAAGTTGCCTGCCCATACAGGAAGCTCTTGAATGCTGTGACTACGAAGTGCTTCAGGATGTACATGTAATATAAAATGGAAACCTGTCCAATTTAACCAGTTGTACACGTAGTTTACAGACTTACTTTCTTCTCCATAGCAAGATCATAATCCTCCACTTCTACAGCTTTTTTCTTTTCAACCTCATAACGCCCAAGCTTCTCACCAACCTACCAATAAACATGCAGTCGAGTCTGAAGGACTCGCCTTTTATTGAAGTAAATGCCTAAGTTGCACATTAAGGTTGGGTGCCCAGGAATGTGGGGGCTGGGAACAGCCGACCCCAAAACCAAGTCAGTAGAAGATCCAAGAGCCGGCCCTACCTGCAACCCAACCATGATCCCCGCCCGCCCCGCCAAACCCAGCCCCCGTCACACTGAACTGGAAGAACAGTGGTGAACCTACTGTGTAGATAATTAACAATTATTAAACGTTTAAAGAACTTAACGGCTTGGCTCCAAGTTGTCTCAATGATCTACACTGTATTCTTAAGAAAGGGTGACACTACTCAATACAATCTCCGACCAAAAACCTCACAAAAGCTTTTCTTTATTGTGGTGCTAAACTATGTAAATTCCTGATGAAATTCGGCTATGCAAGTCTTTGTCAACATTTGTGACCTCTCTCTTTTTAATATACTACATAATATGAAATGTTATCATCACCATCATTCATCAGTTCGTTTATCGTCCGCCCCCATATTTGGGGTTGGACTTGCGATGATCCGTCTCCATCTTGCCCGGTTTAGCGCCACTCTCTCCTCAACACCTAGGTCAGCCAAATCTTGCTATACACTGTACTGTGTCTTTCCACGTTCTTTATGGTCTTCCAATTGGTTTTCTCCCCGGGATCTCTATCTCCTTCACCACCTGCAGCATTCCTCGTTACCCCTCTCCTTTCATATGCGCAATCCATATTGCAGCCTTTTATCTCATCTTCACCTGTACCTCATTCAGGCCACAGCTTTCAGCTACTGGAAACTCTGTCCCGTCACCTCGCTCCAGCCGTATACCTCAACATCCAACAATCGCATCTTTTCCGTATATCCCCCAGACCTCGAGTCATTGGCTATACTACAACCCCATAATTACAACATCACTGATCTCATACACATTTCATATACACTGCCTCTTGTCCCAAGTTGTAGACTTCTGTTCATCAGCAAGCTGGCCATCTCTCTCCATTTCATCCATGCTGCTGCCACTCTTGCTCTCATTGCCCTTTCCGCTCCAGCTTCACAATCCAGCACATCTCCTATGAAGCAGAACTCATGTACCTCTTCTATCCTTCCTTCGGCAGTCACCAGTCCTCTTCCTTCTTCGTCTCTATTGTTCCCTCCTCTTCTACAGGTTGGACACTGAAAGTTCTGCACCCCACTCAAAATAAAGTTTTACCTTTAACTGTACCTAATACCTTATCTAAGGTCACAGTCATTAATAATCAAAGAAACTTTTAATGTACTTCTTGCATAATACCAAAGCAATGATGAACATTATTGCTTTGATATTTTGATGCATTACCTGTCTAATCAGTGCACAAATAAAGTGCATGTAGAGTACATCATTGTAGTCCTCGTCAAATGCCTTTAATTAACAATGAACTGTTGCAACTTGCTCACCTTGTACAAGTCCGATATGACAGCAGTCAACTTCTTTGCATAATCATACCTCTCCACTGTGAAAAAAGAGTGAATTAACCCTTTCAAAGTTGACAAGAAAAGTACAACATAAATTTAAAGTAAATGGACAAAATTACATATTTATTTTAGGGGACGCACAATTAACTTTAACCACACTAGAAGACCACATGTACCTAATTACATGTATGCAACAATTACATAGACCTTAAAAGTAAAAAAAAAAAACAAGTGCATCTTTGCTGATGTCAATGTGTTCACATTTTGTCTTAGTAACATCAGTCGAAGTACAAATTTTCTGACAGAAAGCATCATGCTATTTACAAATTGACTTCAAAAGGTAAAAGAACGTGTTAAAATTAGTTAAATTTCCAATTGTAAAACTTTTATAGCTTTGAAAACCAGCCAGTTATTGCCCATCAAAAACTAATAGTATCTTGGGTGGCAAAAGCGCTAATACGTCTCTATACAATCTTAATTTGTAATATTTCGAATTTTCAAAGCGTTATTCCTCAGAGAGTATCTGGTAAATTGCGTTCAAAGTTTCGGTGATAGCTCATTATGCAATGCACTCTCAATATTCAGTACTGATTTGATAGCTAATAGATTGGAAAACGATCGGCTTATGCAAATATAAACAAAGATTTTCCTATAGTGCTGTTCACTTGACAAATGTCTGCTAAGTTTATTGGTTTTTCCACTCCAAGTGTTTTGACCCTCGCCCTTGAGAGTATTTTGCGTTGCATGTACTAACATTGAACTGCTTCTCTTTTCTTGTCATCAAGTTTTCTTATCAAGGCAGCTGTTTCGGGATCCTAAAAAAGAACATTCTCTTATTACACAAGAAGTAAATAGCTTGCAATAATAGC
>JALIRR010004249.1:0-2500 GCA_023091755.1 Montipora sp. Colony 1 RG-2022 | reverse complement strand
CACATGCAAGGAAAACTGAACACATTATTACATCGATGTGTTCATTCTCCTCTCTCGTTGAAGAAAGAAGTGCTTTTCAAAATATTGTCAAGTCATGATCAGTTGTACCTACTTGTTTATTTTTCCCCAGATGGGACCCTGCATTGAGCTATTGGTCACGTAACCCTGCACAAGACTGTCGACACTCTTCAGCTTTAAACAGTGAAAAAGTGTAATGTCAGTGTCACTGATATGCTAAGTAGCAAAGTGGTACCTAAGTATACTGTAAGTTATTGTTCGCAAATTTGCTACCTTAATACACCCGTATCCTTTTCTGAATGCTTCTGCATGAATTTTCAGGACATGAGATTACAAATGGGCAACAGTATTACATAATCCCTCTTGGCAATTATAGCAGAGCTCGCAATGTGGCCAGTATCATGCGATCACTAATATATCGAGGGCTCAAGGGATGGCGCAGTGGTGAGAGCACTCGCCTCCCACCAATGTGGCCCGGGTTCGATTCCCAGACTCGGCGTCATATGTGGGTTGAGTTTGTTGGTTCTTGACTCTGCACTGAGAGGTTTTCTCCAGGTACTCTGGTTTCCCCTCTCCTCAAAAACCAAAATTTTGATTTGATTTGCGTTAACTTGTTAATTTCAATTTACAGTGTCCCCGATTAGTGCTCTACAGCTCCTTTTGTTTCCTTTCCTTTCCTTGGTGCCCAACATGGCGTCCATAACCCAGGCAACACATTTCTTTCATATTGGACATCCATGTTATGGTCAATTGACACCTGTATCTGCTGACCAGTATCATGTGACCATACTGTGGGCTCACATTTAGAGCTCATTAAGGCCAGCTGTTTTTTTTGTTTTTTTAGGTTGACTGCTGACCAGGTATTACGTTTTGATTAGATCGCAGGCTCAAGTTAGGTTAACTTATTGAAAGAATGACCAATGTGTCTTGTTTCAATATCAATCTTCTAAGCATATGTGCATGAATTTATCTTGTCTATTTTGATGATAATTGGCAGTACATGTACTGGTGAAAAATTGGGGGTTACTTACAGAGTCTGGATCTTGCAGATCATATGGCACATCAAGGCGATCCCCCATTACGTTTACAGCAACCAAACCAACCTAAAACAACAATGGCACATGCATTACTAAACTAAACCTAATCAAACTACTTGTCAATGAACATCTAGTGATAGGTTTTTCATTTCCATGTACCCGGTATTTACTGCATGTAAGTATAGAATCTTTCTTTGTGTAAAAAGATCATACTGATGAGGAAAATCAATCAACAAAGCAACCAAAAATGACATCTACAGGTGCACCCTTTTATAGCGTTTATTCAAAGTACAGTCAACAGCTTGCCTGGTTATAAATGTTGTACTTGTTGACATGATTCTTGTGGAGAATCAACTTAACAAAATTTCCTTCTGCATCAAGGTGAATGGATTTTAACTCTCTTGCCTTTAAATAGGAAAAAAAAAACACTGCCTGATATAAAAAGAAATTATTCATGACAATGACTTCGTGAACAATAACATATTTATACAATGTAACTGCTCAATCATCACAGTTATGAGAAAAGGATTATTATGGAGATGGATTAAGTTAACCCTTTCCTGTCCAGGTTGTCAAAAAATGGCGGCTTCGACAAACTCAGGATCCTCTGGACAGAAACGAAAAGCTAGTCAAAGCAAATTAAGTTCTTTTTTCACCCTGGAAAAGAGATATAAGAGTGTAAGTAATTTACTGGGATGAAGAAGTCCAGCCTCAGGAAACAACACAAGGTCCGTCAACATCCACAGATTCCAAACACCGAAAATCAGGGTTTGATCCAACGTGGCTGAAGGACTTCCCTTGGCTCCTTAAGACTAACGAAGATGATAATACTAAATAGTGGAAGTGGTATGGGATCATTTGAGATTTCTGGTCAAACGAGCACGTTTACTATATACCGAGTACGACCAAACAATCGTACACGATCAAACTACAACCGAGGACGGTGTTTGAATGCACCACGGTTAAAACGTTAACAGTGGTGTCTCCCAGTAATGGAGCTCGATTGCTTTGGGACTGCACCTGGGACTACTCCTTGAGGTCGAGGTCCAGTCCCCCCAAACACCACGATTCTTTTGGCCAGCTCCACGAGCATGGCTATTTTACGGAAGGGGCAAAATCGAGGGGAACGTAGAAAGCCTTCATTAAAACGTCGGACTTCTGTTTTTGGTGTGGTTGCAAAGTCTTGCATGGGAATATACAAGTGCGCATCAGGAGCAAGGTCAAATAGACGATAACAAGTTCCCTGAAGGTATTGTTTAAGACAATATCCTCTCTTACACATTTTTCACAAGTAAGAGTAATTAACCGGCGGTGTAAAAACCTGTGAAACTCACTGATGACGTAACGCAAAGGAAAACAAAAGAGCAAAAAAACATCAAACAATAACCTAACCCCACCACGAGCTAACAAAACAAAGAAAACCCGAAAGGATATGTTGGCTTTAA
>JALIRR010004248.1:2500-35000 GCA_023091755.1 Montipora sp. Colony 1 RG-2022 | reverse complement strand
GGAGAACTCGTTCATGAGAGCTGGTTCACCTTATTGCACATTAAAAGAAAAAGAACCTGTTTTTGACCAGTTTGGCAAGCAGTTTCGATTTATGAAGGTTCTTTGCTGGCTGGGAAACTGCAGTGACACAAAGTCAGCAGGCTGGGAGTTTCCCTCACTATCCAGCTGGGAGCTGGAATTTTGATCATAATCATCCTGGCATTGTGAAACACCTTTTTCCCACCAGCAAAATTAAAGTTGTAATTTGTAAGTTTTTTTCCTATTCTAAGACTTATGAAATTTCTGCCTGGGACTGTTGCCAAGCAACAAAGGCTTTCTCAGGGGTGCATTACAACAGCAGCGTCATCCGTTTTGGCAAACACTGTTGTTTGATTCAAACTAAAAGTTTAATGCAGTCAAAGATTTTAAGGACGTTCGAGCCCATAATTTGCTACTGCGCATTTTTTCGCGCATGTCACACATACCGGTACGTCATGCATTACAGACCACGGAGGTAAACAAGATGCTGAAGGTGCAAACATTTTCCACAAGAATGGAATGTGAAAGCGTGTGGCATCATGGGATAGCTGAGGACCCAAGTCTTCTCGGAAATGTCATGCAATGACGTGACAGTGCGGATAGACAATCGCTTTGAGAACTTTGCAGCGATTTTACTCTCTTAAATACTGAGACGTGAGAAGATACAAGTACTTCGCCTTTTATGCTCTCGTGCGACCGAAGTTTTCTTTCTTAGACTAATATGTACGGTTTTTCAAGGTCTTTTTCACCACAGAAAAAGAAATCAGCTGCAAAAGTTTATTTAGTTATATTAGTAATGTTGAATTGAGTACATTTACCTGATCTAAATTTCACTCATGTAGCTTTTTTATTGCAGACAGTTGTAAGCTATTGATTGGATTAAAGTAATGCAAGCTTCTAAAAGTGCACCTTGTGATCTCGAAAACGAGTCCAGTAACCCCCCATTTTTTTTGCCTTTTTGGCAAAAGTAGATCATTACCTTTCTGTGTGGCAAGTTTAAAAAAAATCTGTACGTGGAGATATTTTGGGCGCGAACGTCCTTGAAATGGAAACAAATTTATAATGGTTAACCCATTGACCCATTGACTCCTGGGAGTGATACTTAACAGATTTTACTATGTCCAACGCCAGACAATTTTACTCGTCAAATGGGGGAGTCCTGGAGTGCACGAGGAGTCAATGGGTATTTGCCATAAAATAAGTCAGCACTGAGGAACAATATGACTCACCAGCTTTGATTGTGTAAACAGAAATCTGAAGTAGCAGGATCTCAGCATAACTGATACCACTACTTGATTGATTGTTGATAAATGCCGACACTACTATAGACTCTCCAGGACAATAGCCACTCCTGTCTGTTTGGACAGTAACATTCATTATTTTAGCAAAACATGAACATCCCAAGGCTTCCTGTTCCTCAATTTGGCATGGGCGCTGAATAAATAAGAATGAAAGTAAGAAAGGACGAAATTTCTTTACACCTGGCACAAGCCATTAGTAAGGGTGGTTTGAGTTTAGAATAGGCCATTCCAAGTTCATGTCCGCCTCCTCTTCAAAGCGAGTCTAAGTGCGACGTTTTTGTGATGGTAATTAGTTCTACTTTACATATGAATGAAAACTAATTTTCATAAGAAAAACTTTGCACTTAAACTCGCCTTGAAGGGGAAGCAGACTTTAACTCGGAAATGACCTATTCACGTTTCTTGCTCTGAGTTGGGAAGTTTTAACGACATGTCACTTCTGCTATCATCGACTCATTCATGTCCCACTATGTGTTCCACTTTTGCACAGATCTGAACTACTGGTATAGTTGATTTGAATTTGCCTCTGGGACTCTCAAGCCTTGGTCAAACAATGCATGGTAGTTGATGACAGACCATGACAGTTGAAGCCCTCAATTCAGGGTATTAATTACCAACTCTCATTTCAGGGATCTATATTCATTTTTTATCAAAGTCGTCTGCCGGGCAAGTATGTCCTATGATGTACTTGCCTGGAGAAATTTTGAGTTGCCCGGGAAAAATGCGTAAGTACAGAAAATGGTTTACACTCTCATCAGAAATTACGAATTTTGACTCCAGAGTATTACCGGTATGTTATTTGCACCGTGGGAACCCGATCTACAGTGGTCTATATCTGCCACGACAAAACGCACTTGAATGTGGCTTGCAAAGTTACTATTTAAAGACCCAAAGTTTTGTCGGTCCTATGTAAGTGTCTTCCTTTTAAATGATACCAAGATTGCCTGTTTTTCCTGTTCGTAAGCAGCATGTTCTGCTTCTTTTGTTTTCCTTTTTGCCGGAGGTGGCGAAACACCTTGCTCTTTGCTAAACGACTTGCTAACAACTATGGCAGCGGTAAGATACATGAAAATTGAGCCTGCAATCATTTCATGGAAAATACCGCGTGCTCAAAGATGGCGCTTGATGCCTTGAGATTTAAGTGAACGGAAAGCAATCAGAACGAAAGTACATTCTATATTGTGACATTTGGTGGCATGCACGAAAAGACATCAATTAAAACTTCACTTGTCCAATGGACGACCTTTGGAGTTTTTATGCTCATCCGGATGGGTTTTAAGTCATCTGGGATGACCGGACGACTGTGAATGTGGAGCCCTGCATTTGAACAATGATTCAAATTTTTTGCAACAGCAAATTAAAGGATGAAAAGAACTTAAATTTCTGTATTGATCACCCACAAGATCAATGTAAGTTCATGATAGTTATTGACAACTTATTTTATGTGACAGCACTAATGGCACTAATTAAGAAGAAGCTCAAGAAAAATAATATTAATATACTTATATCACTCAGCTAAACTATCAATATTGACTATTATCAAACCATTTGGACAGGTGAATAATGATGATAGATGACAATAGTCAGTGACAGAAGAAGCAGAAGAAACTCTGAAACTATCATCCACTGTCACACACCATTTGACAGCAGCATACACTGTAGGAAGCCATGTCCAGAAGGAGTTGATGGATTAGGGAGGGCATTATTTTCTCATTATGCTGTTTATACGTACCAGCAGCTGTTCATCAATATTTATGTCCACATATTCTATGACAGTAAAAACAGATTTGGTGGTTATATCAAATCGCCAAGGCCGATCTATGGAAGCTCTGAGCCAATAGCGCACATGACCAAACTTCCCTTCAATTGAGGTTGGTAAATTTTGAGTTGGAGTGTGAAACTGGAATGGGAAGTTGTAATCTCCTGGTTGAAGGACTGGGTTTTCTCCAGTTTCCTCAGGTGCTTTAAGAAAAAAAAAAAGAAGAAAGTGTCAATGTCACTTTTTGATACCTAAAAATTTAATAGCGAGCTCCACGCAGAGCCCCATGGGCAATAAAATATGGTAACCCATTTGTGCAAGAAAATTTTTTTTGGTGACCGCGCATACGACCTTATGTACGTACATCCACCCCTCCATGTATGCCGATATCGATGTGACCAGTCACAAGCTCAAGTTTAGAGCTCATCATAAAGTTTTCTTAAATGTTGACTGCTGACCAGGTTCTGGGTTTCTATTGGATCACAGGCTCAAACATACTGTATTGTAAGAACAAATAACCAGGGAGCTCCACTTTTGGCTTTGGCTAAATCTATATATATATTATGCAGGAATTAGGAAGATTATCACATGAATTTCATTTAATGATTCAGCTCACACAAGTTTCTTGCAGCCCAGTGGTTCAACCCTTGTTTCAGGAGGATTATGATTTTTTTCCAATTGTTCCAAACAGAAGCACAAGACCTTGAAGAGTTTAACTTTGGTTCAGAGCTAGGGTTATTTCCTTATTTGGATGTAGCATAGCTCATGCATTTTCTTGCCTGTGCAGCTGTCCATACATTTTTGGGCATAAAGTTGCTGTCCTAAAATCCCAAGCTTTGTTCCAAGCAAAAGTGTTGCAAGTTGCATGCTTCAAGGTCATAGACCTCTTTTATAATGGCGGGCAAATAAAATATTCTTTTGTTTTAATGCTAATAAGCCCTACTAGCCTCGCTACGACAAGCACTTTTCAAAAGAATATTTGTTTCAAAATGAGGGCAGTACGTCTTATTAACATTAAAACAAAAGAATGTAAAAGTGGTTGCCATTTAAAAAAGTAGTCTATGAGCTTCTGTTCCAAAGTAATACATACATACTTAATTGACCTATACTCCCCATTATAGTGGCTCTTCAGGGCAAATGAAACACAATCAACGAAATGACAGTACAACAACAACTGTGAATCCCAACTGGTCGGAGGCAAACAAGTTGGCTATTTACAAATGTGCAGCCGAGAAGTTGAACCAGGGACTACCAGGATCAAATTCAACGAGTGGTCACAATAGGTCTTGAAGCCAGGACCTCTGTATCTAAAGGCAAGTGTCCTAACCACTGAACTGCACTGTCTCCAGTTATAATAATAATAATAATAATAATAATAATAATAATAATAATAATAATAATAATAATAATAATAATAATAATAATAATAATAATAATAATAATAATAATAATATCTCTATCCCTCAATTTTAACAGGACAAAAATAGAACAATACTAGTCCCAGGTTTAAAGTACAGTCAGTTTTTGAGTAATACATTATTAGCAGAATTATTACATGGCTACACAGGGGTACAAATTTTCATATGTTTGAGTGCTGATAGTACATGTATATATATCTCTTAAGAGCGCACAGCCAAGACATTTTTGACCACTTTTTCACCATTTTTTTTTTAATGGCAAAAAGATGGCCACCAACTGCAAATACATGAATGTTGTGTAACACAGAACAAGATATAAAAGTTATGAAAAACAAATCATGATTATAATGCCAAATTAATCATAAAAATGTTAACCTATTCACTGACTCACGCACCCTAGGATACCCCCAGTGACGAGTAAACTTGTCTGGCGTTAGACAGAGTAAAATCTGTCAAGTCTTACTCCCAAAGGTCAATGGGTTAATGTAGAAGAGAGCAATCATATTACCTACAGCAAAATTTTCAATTCTGAAAGAATTTCAACAGTGGCTGTCTGTGTGCCTAATTGGGAAGCTTGCCTTTTATTGGCTAATTGTGTTATAGATACAAAATAATTATACTGATTCTTCATTTAAGTAAAGGCCCACCTTCAACCGACAGGCATTGTGAGCCATGGAACAATTTTCATATATGAAAATCATGCCAAAGCTGAAATTCATCCAATCAGATCACTATGATAAGCAATGCGAATTTCCATAACAAAAACAAACGTTCAAAAAGCCTGTTGGTTGAAGGTGGGCCTTTAATATGCACAATGTAAGATATTGCTTTTTTAGCAACAAGGAAAATCCTAGTAATTCATCAGTATGTACAAAATAAGTACACTGTAGAATCCTAGATTCCTATTCTCAGATTCGTGATGAAGGGCAACAAACATAGACGACAATAAAGACACACGAGTCTGTTACGACTCTAAATGAAAATGGCCCGAATGGATAAATGTCGGAAAAAAATGATCTCTTTTGTTCATGTGCTAATTAGACTCACCAGCTTCGCTCTCAAGCAACATTTCTTTTGTATTTTGTTTATGCAAATGAGGCTAGTGAGTCTAATTATCACATAACCAAAAGAACACTTTTGTGGCTGCCATTTATGCATTTGGCCTATACTGTTTTTTTTTTAACATGTGAGGGATGAGGGTCTTGTGTAGTTTAAGACATGTACCCAGTGACTTAATAGAGTATCATTTGAAAGGGAAAACATATCTCTGAGGGGGTCAAAACAAGGCCAATGATATGTGCATTGAGGACAAGACATATAACACAGGCAGACCCAAAAAGAACCATCGCAGCTAGAAGTTTTTATGGA
Organism: Montipora sp. Colony 1 RG-2022; assembly: GCA_023091755.1. Classification (NCBI taxonomy): domain Eukaryota; kingdom Metazoa; phylum Cnidaria; class Anthozoa; order Scleractinia; family Acroporidae; genus Montipora; species Montipora sp. Colony 1 RG-2022. Next base: position 29,136 of record JALIRR010004248.1, on the reverse strand, counting down.
ACATCTTCCTTGATCAGTTGAATCGGCCGCTAAAACTGTCTCAAAATAACGTGACTGCCTGCGAAGACAACAAAACTAATTATTATACATTGGTGTCACCAGCTCGATTTTGATTGGCTATGAGCACGCAGCTAATTCTTGCTTGCTCTGTTTCTCTTACGTCATACCTACAAACAATAGATTTTATGTATGTAGAATTGACGTCATACCTACAGACAATAGTTTTATGCATGCAGAAGTGACGTCACCTGACACACTAACCAGCAGTTTGATCAGTTTTGTCATGGCGGAGCTCACCTCAGGAATATGCATAATAAAACAATTATTGAATTCGGTTTTCGCATGTTAGCGATAATTATCAAGGCCTCAGTTTGTGTTATCCGCCTCAGCCTTCGGCTTCAGCAGATAACACAAACTTTGGCCTTCATAATTATCGCTAACATGCTCAACCTCATCCAATAATTGTTAAATGACCTCTGTACAGTGCAATGTTCACCCTGAGGTTCATTTATTTTTCCTTCCCATTTGTGACTGGCCAATATAAAATTAAACGTCGGTCGAATGATTACATAAGTTCGAACGTTATTTATCTCATGGCCTCGAAAGTAATTTGCAGCACTGTTTTTTCAAAAAATTATTTTAAAATATGTGTCAAAATGCCAGGACAATTTAGCTAGGACAATTTAGGGTATTATCCATGCAACTCCCTCCTGGATCCTCAGTGATGCTTAAAACCAATAAAAACCAATATAAAAACTTACATAATCTGTATATATAGCTTGTGTATAAATATAAAGTTCGCATGTTAGCCCTGCCGAACAAGGAAAACAGCTGACAAATTATCTTAAATACCAGAACACCGAATGAAATACAAACCCTTCCCAAAGAGTGTCGCCACAAGATCAATATAGACTTCATTATTAGTAGGGCGTTTTCTTCGCTGGTCGCCGGAAGACGTAAACACATTGGCAGCTCCATGAAATTCCAGACGAATTCCACGCAGCTTCAGCTCGCTGTTAACTTTAAGGTTTAAAGTTCCATTAATCACTTCACCGGGGAAAAAAGTTGTCTTTCCATCTTGAAATACAACTTGGAAAATGTCGACCTTTCCCATTAAGTAGCTAAAAAAATTTCGAGTCTACGAAACCGTACAGAAAGCGCAAGTGGCCATGTTGGTTTGACGGATAAGGAAACAAATGAAGGCTAGGGCTGGGTGGGTGGGTTATCTTCCGGTTCACTTTCTGAGAGGACAGAAACTGCTTCACCCCTTCCCCGTAGAAATACGCTGTTCTGCTCGCCAACATTCCGAGAAAAGCGGGATTTTTCTAGGAAACGTGAAACACATTTTCATGTTTCAAGCGGACTGAGCGATTGTAAAACAAAAACAACATACGAAACAAGTACGTCTTCAGCTATCTCTTCTAGGCTATCGCTTTCACACACCATCTTATCTACAGTATAGCTATATCAGTAAGTTGTCTGTTTGCGGTACAGTTTCTCGAACTTTCGGCAACTCGTTAAGAGGAAATCTCATTACACGTTAAAAGGTGATGGCAGCCACGACCATCTCAAGAGTTTTAATTTCAGAAAATTATTTACTCCCGTGGGTAGAATAGACCCTTCCAGGGCGGCTTCCACGGTTTTTGACCGCCATCTTGGCTGCGGAGTATTTAAATGTATGGAATTTTGGCCGACTTTAAACCGCTGTGACGCAGCTATAAAGAGACAGATTTCCAACTTTTGCCACTACTTTAAATAGTTTTGTTCGAATAATAATCTTCTCATGTTGCTTCATATAGATAATTTCGCGGCAATTTAGAAGGGTTTGTATGAAATCTTAAAATTTCGTTTTGGTCGTTGTAACCTGAATCTGCTCTTCATATTTCATGAAAATAATCTCAGTATAAATATCCTTTAAAAGACACTTTCAATGTGGAAATCCGTCTCATTTTAGCGGCGCTACAGTGGTTCAAATCGGTCAAAATTCCGGCATTTACTGTAAATTTAGCGGTGTTTGCCCCTCAGCCAAGAAGGCGTCAAAAACCGTGGAAGACGTGGAAGGGTCTATACTGATTTGGTTTTTCATGTTGCTATTATTGTCACACCATAGATCTAGGGTCTGAATGGGGCGATACTCGATTTTTTGGCTCTGTAACATGAAACATTTAAATCTTAGGCATCATGACTAACACCAACATCAAAAAATTCACCGCAACAGTAAATTTTTCTTCAGAAAGGAACAAAAACGGCCCCAAAAAGACCAATATACATTTTTTAGTATATCAAGGAGTTTTGGGCCATTTTCCGACAATGTCCGATTATTTCAAGATTTCCGAAGACTACCGAAGACTAACGAACATGTCAGAAGATTGCCGAAGATTTCCGAGAAGAAGTCCGAATATTCACATTGGAAAGAAATATTTTTCTTGACGGCTGCCACGCTTGATTGCTTTGAAAGGTCAAAAGTGACCCTGCTTTCTATGCTTTCGAAAGAGTATGACTAACTGCCGTGGGTCGTGGGTCGTGGGTGGAAGACATGGGTTGTGGGTATCAAAAAAAAATTAAAAATCAAAAATAAAAAATAAAAAAATAATCTGTTGCCTAATATCCGCATTTGCGATTTGCATTTTAATGATGATGGAAAAGAACTGCGTTGTATGACAAGACAAAAAGAACACTACACGAGCAAAAAACATCACAAACCCACCTCAATGGGCAATTCCGCTGACAAGTGCATCACATATCCTGCATCGCAGGCTCAAGTCTTGCTTTGGCCCTCCCTAATTGTTTTCCCAGCTCGCCTCTCTCCCCAGCGCTATCCGGACTGTAACGGCTTTGTCGCACTAGAAAATACTAGCTAAAAGATCGAATCTCCCTTACGTGACCGTGTGCGCGCAACACAAAAGGACAATGAGTATTATATTTTAAAGGCGACATTCGCCCTTTGTCGTATCGCGTTACACGACATCCCGTCCGGATAGGATGGCATATGGTCACGCAACAATGTCACGCAGCGTAGGACATCGTCCAGGACAATCTCTTTCCCCGGGCCTTTTCCCTATTAATATTAATATTAATATTGTTACCTTTTATTATGTTATTTCGTTATTTCATTTTACAAGATCCTGCCGATCCCGCCATGATGTTGCGACTTGATAGGTACTTCATATATGATACACTATAATGTACCGATATATAGAATTATCTTACTCTCTTTAATACTTGGGCTACTTAAGCCACTTGGGCTACTTGGGCTCAGTACCTAGAGCTACTTGAGCTACTTGGGCTACTTGAGCTACTTAGGCTACTTGGGCTACTTGGGTAACTTGAGGTACTTGGCCTACTTGGGCTACTTTGGCTACTTGAGCTACTTGGGCTACTGGATCTACTTGCTCTACTTGGGCTACTGGAGCTACTTGGGCTACTTGGGCTACTTGAGGTACTTGGCCTACTTGGGCTACTTGGGCTACTGGATCTACTTGCTCTACTTGGCATGGGCTACTGGAGCTACTTGGGCTACTTGAGGTACTTGGCCTACTTGGGCTACTTTGGCTACTTAAGGCTACTTGGGCTACTTGAGGTACTTGGCCTACTTGGGCTACTTTGGCTACTGGAGCTACTTGGGCTACTGGAGCTACTTGGGCTACTTGAGCTACTTAGAGCTACTTGAGCTACTTGGGCTACTTGAGCTACTTGGGCTACTTGAGCTACTTAGAGCTACTTGAGCTACTTGGGCTACTTGAGCTACTTAGCTACTTGGGGTACTTGAACTACTTGGGCCACTTGAGCTACTTGGGCTACTTTGGCTACTTGAGGTACTTGGCCTACTTGGGCTACTTGGGCTACTGGAGCTACTTGGGCTACTGGAGCTACTTGGGCTACATGGGCTACTTGGGCTACTTGGACTACTTGAGCTCATTGAGCTACTTGAGCTACTTGGGCTACTTGAGCTACTTGGGCTACTTGAGCTCATTGAGCTACTTGAGCTACTTGGGCTACTTGAGCTACTTGGACTACTTGAGCTCATTGAGCTACTTGAGCTACTTGGGCTACTTGAGCTACTTGGACTACTTGAGCTCATTGAGCTACTTGAGCTACTTGGGCAACTTGAGCTACTTGGGCTACTTGAGGTACTTGGGCTACTTGAGGTACTTGGGATAATTGGGCTACTTCAGCTTCTTGAGCTACTTGGGCTTCTTGGGCTACTTGGGCTACTTAAGGTACTTGGGCTACTTATAGGGCTACTTGAGGTAGTTGGGCTACTTGGGCTACTTGGGCTACTTAAGGTACTTGGGCTACTTAGAGCTACTTGGGATACTTGAGCTACTTGAGTGTCTTGGGCTACTTGGGCTTCTTGGGCTACTTGGGCTACTTGAGGTACTTGGGATACTTGGGCTACTTGAGCTACTTAAGGTACTTGGGCTACTTGAGCTACTTAAGGTACTTGGGCTACTTAGGGCTACTTGGGATACTTGAGGTACTTGAGGTACTTGGGCTTCTTGGGCTACTTGGGCTACTTGGGCTACTTGAGCTACTTAAGAAAATTCCCTAGTATTGCATTGCGCATCCCTACTGCGCACGATTTTCGCGTCATTAGCGCGCGCACATGAGCACGTGCGCATACAAAACGTAAGAGATTTCGCTCAAACTAAACCCGATAGCGAAATAACTGCTCCTTTTCTCTCAAACTAGCACGGTGACCCCTGATTTTTTTTTCAGGTATTTGCTAAGAACAGTCTAAAAAAACATATTTGAAGAAGAAATTAAGTTTGATAGTAGAACATGAATTCATTTTGGAAAACAGTTCCGTATTGGGTGTATTTTACCCAAGGCGAGGACTTCAAGCTAACCACGGAACTGTCCCAAAAAGTGTACTATTCCCAAAACCAGGGAATCAAAGTCAGCGTAAATGAAGCATTACTGCTTATGCAAATAAAAGAAGATTTGTTTTCAAAATAAAATTTTGTGTCTTTGAAGTAACCAAGACTTAATTCTGTATGAAGGTGATTCGAATTTTTAACGCGAAAACATTAAAAATACCCCATTTTAAGAGCCTGCTGACGCGTAAACAAGCACGGTGATCCCATTTTTTCATTGCATTTTTTTTAATGTTCATATCATGAATGTTAATTATGCCACGTTTCCAAAAAAGTTTGCTAGCAGAACAATTTCAAGAGAATTATCTTAAGGTACTTGGGCTACTTGAGCTACTTAAGGCTACTTGGGCTACTTGAGGTACTTGGGCTACTTGAGCTACTTAAGGTACTTGGGCTTCTTAGGCTACTTGGGCTACTTGAGCTACTTGGGCTGACCAAAGGATCGTGGGCACTTGATTCGAGATTGGTTCCCAGTAACCTTCAAGTTCCCCTTCAAAATAGCAGTCATTTAGCTGCTGGTCATTTAAGTCATTTTAGAGTTTTGAAGCAAGCAACCGTGGACAATCCAAGTTCCTGTCGGTGTACGTTGGATCAGTGGCTTGATCCGATAAGCGTAATTACAAGTTGAGCCTCTAAATATTTTGAGTATTCTTAGTATTTTAGTATTAAGCATTTTAGTATTCTTGGTATTCTTAGTATTTTAGTATTCTTTTGTTTGCTTGCAAATTAGCCCTTGTTGTCTTTCTTGCCCCTCGTTCTTAAGCTGAATATTCAAAAGAATATTTAAACTTGAACGAGGCAGCAAGGGCTAATTTCAAGTGAAGCTATGATCCGCGCAGTTATCAACGCAATTTTTGCAATTGCGTAAAGAAGCCTGAAAAATTCAGGACTTCAACGGAGTTTGAACCCGTGACCTCGCGATACCGGTGCGACGCTCTAACCAACTGAGCTATGAAGCCACTGAAGTTGGGAGCTGGTCATTTGTGGGTTCTAATGTTCCCGTGAGGATCATAGCTTCACTTGATTTCATATCCGCAGTTCATATATGATCCATTTCATATATCATTTCATCAAGAGCTAATTTGCAAGCAAACAAAAGAATACTAAATGGTGGCTACTTTGGAATAAGATTTATGTTTCGAAAAAAGAGCCTACAAGCTTCTACAGCCCCTTTTGAGCACAGGATTAAAGTTAAGAGTGACTTTATTACCGATTTTCCAAGAGCAGATTAGAATTGAAAATACTTAAAGACTATGGGTTTTCACGAAAACCCACCAAACACTTAACAGTATTTTCTCCAGAAACAGTAGACATTTAAAAAATTGCCAATACAACCGCAAACACTAAAAACCATGGACAAATAACATTGAACACTAAAGCCCATTCAGACCCTCTAGATCAGATGACAGTGTGCTTTACGGGAATCCCCAACCCAAGATAAAAATATATCTTTAAACAGTGAGAAATAACTGTTTTAATACAATCAACTTTGTTTGCACTTTTTTCAAAGAAAGTGTTCGTATCCAAAATAAATAAACTTCTTAAACGCTAATTTTCATTTTCAAATCCCCACCTCTTCATCTTGAACAACGGTAACGAGTGGCGGTTATTGCTATTATACAAAAGCTCTTTGTGTCAGAACAATAGAACTGTACACGTCACAAAAAGGCAGATTGCAGTTCACAAAACCGTTCACAATTTCGTTGCGATCCCGATACAACTGCCTTTTATTGTGTCCAAACGTACGTTCTTCCCATAGAAGGGAATCTTTAGATCACAGGAAAATCGGTCTAAAAATACAAGATCGGTTAATGAAAAAATCGGCACAAAAATATGAAAAGTGTTGCCCCATGATTCATGGGCGCCTAGATGTGACAAATAAAACATCAAACAGGAAAACGAAATAAAGAGACAAAGGAGAAAATAGAGGATAGACCGGGTAGCCAAAACCTGGGGCCGTAATCGAAGTCGGTGTCGTAGGGTCAGTTTTTTCTTTGTGATTTTTTTTTCCTGCAAGAATTCTGCAGGGCATTTAAAGCAAGTACAAAAATGCATGCGCAATAACTGCCATACCAGTTGCTTCTTTTATTCTAGCTTCTTCTACCTTCAGCAACTCAAAAGTCTCATCTTTTTGTGTGTCTTTAATTGAGATTGAAAAAAATTCACCGGATGGCGAAAGCTCGTCACTTTTAGTTGCATTCGATAGAAGGAGAATGAACCCTAATTTTGTTGAGATTGGGTGATTGTGTGGTCTTGCCAAAAGGAATCAAGATTTTCCTCTGTAAGGGATACCAAAATAGCCGCTCCGAAGATTCTTTGTTGTTTGTAGGGGCACGCTCGCGTGGATTCGCACACGTGCATGACAGTCTCTTTTTGTTACACGCGCTTAGTTTTGGAAACACAGGCTAAGCGACCGTCGAACGCACTTCAATAATCCGAGATTACTACAGTACTAGAATAGAATTCTAAAGTTTTAAAATGGTTTATAAAATCTTGACCTTAAGTGGCATTTATCTGATAATATGGAAACTGTCTTGGTCAAACATGATCTTTTAATTCACGGTATATTGTGTTTTTATCATGGCAACAGCAAAGCTAGCCAATTCTAATATCAGTGCCGCTGTTTATTAAAGCAACTCCAAACGTCATCGGTATTGTGCCCGATGAAAACAACGGTTAAGTCAGTAACGGGAATATAATTACTCATAGTCGACCATTCAGTAGTCGATTACGCTATAAAGTTCTTTCTCTTTCTTTTTCCTCTAAATGTTTCATTATGTTTATTTTCTCAGTCTCTGTTCAAAATCAACTGCTTAGTTGATGCACTTGATTGTGTTGAACCGGCAACTGACGATTGACCGGCAGAACATGGCCTCGCAATTGAAACCTTTGGGGAAATAGTGAAATCAGAGCTCTTCTGAAATCTGGCATTTTACTCGCGTACAAAATGGGGTTAACAAGAGAATTTGCGTAGTAGAAAACGATACCCACAAAATTCAACCGACGATTTGTTAACCACGAAAGGGAAGAAAAAACATCTGTGCCGAAATACAAAAAAGTGGTAATGACATACGGGAGCCACATCAGTAAAGATAAAATAGTCACAAGAAGCAATGTCTTCGTCAGCTTTGTTTCTCTTCTGACTGCACCATGTTGCTGAGGATGTCTTCCGCAATAAATCTTAGCAGCAAGGAGCGCGTAAGAAACGCAAATGACAAGTAGAGAACAAACATTAAATGAATTCCATAGGTAAAAGTAATCACTTTTTCCTGCCTCATTTATATGAGGGATAGTTACGAAAATAACTGCCAGCAACACAGCTGTTGACCAACAAGCAACGACAACAACTTTATAAAATCTCTTTGTGACAACGCGATGTTTAAAAGGTCGAAGGGTTGCGTGAGCTCTCTCGACGGAAATCGCTGCAAGGTTTATCAGTGACGTGATAGGAAAAACAACGCGGAACCAGCGAACGGCGAGACCTTGCGTTCCATTCCAAATGTTACACCATTTTCTGATTTCAAAAAAGGCTGTAAGTGGTTCCGAAAATCCCCCTACTAGCATATCCGCAACTGCCAGATTGACTACCAAGTACATGCTTTGCTGCTCGAAGAAAGCGTCTTTTTATAAATGCGAGAATGGTGACAAAATTGAATGTTACGATGAGAACACTTTCAGCAGTTTGCACAGCAAGCATCGTGATGCACTCAGATGAAGAAAACACCATCTTGAACATGCAAGTGTGAATAATTAAAACACCTTATAATCTGTTTAAAAACGAAAGAAAGACCATGAAAGCAGTAATCACAAGGAAATGAGGTGAGAAACACATCCCCAGGCTCCATATAAGCTTCGTGCCATGATGTGACATTTAATTTTGTGCCCATAGTTGCACAGCCAACGATAAGCTTATATGGAGCCTGGGGATGTGAAAGCCTACAACCAGCCTGCGTAGCTGGTGGTGACTGGCGGTATTTTTGACGTGAGCGGTATAAGTCTGGCGGAGAATGGGGAGGAGCGAAGCATCCCTCCCCATTCTCCGCGCGGCTTCGCAGCTCGTTAATTTGTCTCTCGCCCCAACAATACCGCCAGCACGCAGGCCAGGCTACACCTGGCGCGTATTCAGTTGTGCACAACAAAACTATAGAAAATATTATTTTTCTGCTCTGGACACATAACAAAACTAGTTTACCTAACTGGTAGAACTGCGGCCGAGGGGAAGGAAGATGTTCAATTATGCTTGCGGTATTTTATTTAACGACGGTTTGTGGGTGGAATTGAATGGAGAACTTAATCGTTCTTGATCAAGGACTGTACAAAACGTGGACCCCCAAGAGAAGAAAGATAACAATAAATGGTTTTCACAGTGACGTCATCAAATTCTAAAATCAAAATTGCAAGGTCTTCTGAATTTTTATCTAAAGCAGTCTGAAGATGACCTAAAAATGCATCTTTTTTTCAAGTTTCCAGTTCCGGGACGTCTTTCGTTTCGAAAATACAGCATTTTGAATTCGAATCGTCACCTTGAATGACACCATGATGCAAAGCTATTTGGTTGGACAAAATGTTTATCCCTATGAATCTCAGCAGTTTCAGCCTTTTAAGTGCATTAGGAGGTGTGTTCATACACACGTATTTTATCTCATGAGCGAAAAGTAAGCGCTGTTATCACAAAGTGAACTACAAATGTTTTCGTTGATCACCTGCCGCCATACTGGTGGACCACATGGCATCTCCATACAAAACTCTATAAAGTTGCGTGAAACGCTTCCACAAATAACTCAGAAACGATGTACAGAACCTGAGAATTGGAGAGGTTGTTAAAAGATTTGTTTCTTACAACGTTCCAATTCTTTGACCTTGAACGATTTCAATTTTTGTTCTTGCTGCGTGACAGTGTTTGAGGACACGAGAAGCGAAGCAGGCTCTTGCCTATGATCATACCGGGCATCTTAATTCTCCCGTTCGTGCATGACCACAGTCCCTTGCGTTTCGAAGAAAAATGCGTTCTTCTCCCGATTAGAGAGCTGCCTCGTTCGTTCGCTTCAGGCTCACTCACTGCGGCAGCAATAACGTCAGTAGGAAGCTGACTATGCCACAGGTGCTCCAAGTTTAGTGCGAGGGAAAGCCAACAATTTTACGATAACCGTTGACAACCGAGGAACTGATAATGGCTAAATTCGCATCGAATCTGGAAAAAAACCACACAGGAAGGAAACGACCCACAATGGAAATGAGGTTAGGCTTTTTAATTGAGAATCCTTTTCGTAAAATTATCTTCTCAGGTCTTTTATCGGGATTCCCATACAAATCCTTATATTTTTGTTGGCTTTCCCTCACACTGAGCTCGGGGAAACTGTGCCTATGCACGAGGAACTTCTCTGACAACTGGAAACGACTGGAAATACAAGCAACCTAACTACGAACTTATGCCTCCTTCATGACAACCGCAAATTTCCAAATGTTTGTATGTTAACACGTTACGTTGCAGATTTTAACGGATTCCGGCCTAATGCTGCTTGCAAAATATTTAGCTTATAACCTAAATTCGGCATTCTATCCATTGAAAATTGATTCTGCTTCATGTACTGAGGTTTCTACGCATGTGGCTAACAGTCTGCTCCACTGACTTATCGACTTAACAGTTAGTTAGAGACCAAGACGTAAAGCTGCATGAAAAGGATGGCGGAAAACAAAATCTCAGGCAGACTATGAGGGCGTGCAGGAACTGTATGACCTGTTTGCTTAATATGGCACGGATTTAATTTTATAAGGAATTTATAGCAGACAACAGTACTGACCAGGGCAAACTTTTTAGAGCCACCAAGAGAAATTAAAGCATGATACTGGTGATTGTCTTCCACCACATCATGACAAATTTCAGCTTGAAAATGATATGGGCACTTTCTTTGTGGAAAAGATAACTGTCATCCGCAAAGAACTCGATGACGCGGCCTCACAGACCTCTTGCTGTTATCTCGGTAAATATGACTTTTCCCGATCTGTTAGAAAATCATTTCATGAGTTCAAACCCTTGACTGACTGATGAGGATGTTAGGGAGCTTGTACAAAGATCTTCAAAGAAGAGTTTTCACTTGGTCCAATGCCGATCACACTGGTTACTGAGTGTATTGTTGTTTTGCTGCCTGTCATCAAGCAAATGACAGAGCCAGGAATTCCGCGCGCTTTCAAATCCCTCGATCTAAACGACCGAACAAAAGCGACAAAACCGGGACAGAACAGGTTTTTTCCGCAAGCGCAATCACTCCGACCGGCCGTCGTATGTTTGTGACTACTCTGTGGGAGAGGGAAGGGGTTCTTTGTTTTTTTTTTTTTTTGTTGTTGTTTTTGTTTTTTTTTTAGTCGTCCTCAGTCTTCAGAGTTTCTACAGCCAGCTCGGGTTGAAATGCTAGAAAAAGTCAGTAATTCCCAGGCAAAACCTCTATCAATAACAAAATTTCCCAGCCAGCTAATCGAAACACCTGTATTTTTGCCAGCCAGCAAGATTCCTCTGGGGAACAGATAATGTGAGGAACAGATTCGTTGGGTGCCCCTGAAATGACCAATCTCTCTCTTGAGAATGCGAACTTTCCTGATGCCTGGCATGAAGCATTAGTGAACTCTCTTGGACTGGATCTATTGTATAAGAATTTCCGTCCCGTTAGTAATTTACCATAAATTACTATACGGAACGTTCAGTTTCTGATCAGCTGTTCGAGCACATGTCTTCCAATGGACTCTACCCTGATCTGCAGTCAGCCTACCTGAAAAACCACAGCACTGAAACGGCTCTTGTGAGAGTAAATTAAAAATCGATATTTTGATGAATATGAATAAAGGTCATGTGACTCTACTATTCCTCCTCGATCTGAGTTCAGCCAGTTTGATACTGTCGACCACAGTAGTCTGCTAAAAGTCTTCAATCTCGATTTGGCGTTTTTGGGAAGGTTTTGGAGTGGTTCGCATCCTACTTATACAAAAGGAGCCAACTCCTCACAACCAATGGGAATCTCTCTGATGGCTTTCCCTTGCCATACGGTGTTCCACAGGGTTCCGGTTTGGGCCCTAATCAAGTTGTTTGTTATCTACGCTTCAAAGCCCTTTTCGAGATCTTCAGTTGTCATCTCCCTGATTGTTCATTGTTACACAGACGATACACAGGTGTACTTATTGTTTAAACCTGATTCACATGCAAGTCATGTTTTAACATGACTTGCATGTGCCTTGCATGTGCCTTGCATGTGCCTTGCATGTGACTTGCATGTGCCTTAAAAGGCAGTTACTGCAATGCAGTGGTGCATAGAAGATCTTGGTCAATGGATGTTGTTGGACCGGCTCACGCTTAATGACGACAAGACTGAATATCTACTGATCGGCACTAGACAGCAGTTGGATAAACTGTGTGTTGTACCCCTTGCTGTGGGTGATCATTTCGTCAAGTAAACAAGACCTTGGGCAGTTGGTTTGACCAGCAGCTCAGTATGGTTACAAACATCAATAAAATATGTAGTGCTTCTTATTTTTATTTACATAATATTGGGCGTATAAGGAGATTTTTATCAGTTGAATCTATGAAATTATTAGTACATGCATTGGTCACGAGTAGAGTAGATTACTGTAACAGTTTGTTATATGGTTTGCCACAAATTCAAGTGTCAAATTACAACGTGTTCAAAATACTGCCGCGCGCGCCTTTAATTTGTAATATCTCACGCTTTGATCATATTTCACCAGTGCTTTTCCAAATACACAGGCACATTTGTAGAAATATTAGAACTACTAGTGGCGTGTTTAGCTGACTGTAAAATTGTGACTGTCAAATAAAGGCATTCTTCCCCATCCCGTAACCGGTTGCGTTGTTGTGGGATATAAAGGATTCTGGATGAACACATAAGGTAGGCAATTTTTTCAACTGAAATTAGTCAAAGAGACTCGTTTTAGTTACAGACATTACGGGCCCGTTATTCAAGGGAAACAAGTTGAAACTGAAACCGCGGTTTATCATGAGAATCGTTTTACCTCCTCAAATTGTAGAAGAGAGTTGCAGCTTTAAGTCCACTGACGACATTTCGACTCTTCTCTTGCAATCTCGACAGTTTTACGATGACCACATAGATTACAAATGCCCCAAGTAAAAATGACGCGATTTTTTTAAACCATTGTTGAAAATAACTGGTCCTGTATCTTCCAGAAGTTTCACATTGAAATAACATCACTCCTTGATACGGTTAAAACTGCCTTGGGGGAAAACTTACCTCCTCTGCCTCCAAATTAGTTTTCTCTTTTGTCATATAAACAATGGACCAGGTATCCTTCCACGGATAACATTTTCAATTTAATTTGATTAAGCAACTACGGGGCGATAATTTGCCGTATGTGCAATCCCCACGAAGAGCTTTCTCATTCGATTGCTCAGAAAAACAAATATGTTATATAAATGCTAATCATAAATTTCTTTCTTCTTTCTGCGGGAAACAGTCACCATTCATTTTATAATCAACCCTGGCTCAAGCAGCTACTCGATTAATTTCGTAATCCTGATCGACGGTGAGTTGGGACGAGGCCAGAAGAAAAACCACCCAATCTTTCCTTGCTTATTTTCAAGTAAGGGCACCGCAATTCTCTTAGAAGCGAGAAAAATAAGAGGGGGCAAGATAGGATAATGAGAAGCCGCCCTCCAAGAGAGGATAATGGGACATTATCCTCTCTTGGAGGGCGCCTTCTCTACAAGCTGTTGTTTGAAATTAAAGGTGCTTTTACCAGTTCCTTTCCTCTTGCTTTTTGAGGCGGAGAAGGTCCTCGGAGCTGACTAAGATGGAGAAATCTTATTTACTTTCATCGGATTTAAAACGAATTCATCTCCGACCCAAGTCACCACGGATATGACACTTAAAATGTTTGTGCTGAAAATTGTTTTAAGGACACTTGAATTTAAGGTTAAAAATTCACAATACTAAACAGGTTAATCAAAGAATTATTCTCTTTGTCACTTCTTACAGATTTTTCACCCAGAATCTTTAAAACGAACCATTTGCTTTAAATTTCTTACTGGTCTTTGAATATTTACAAAAACTTACAATGCTAAAAATAGCAACTAAGTCTCTGACAAGTAGTGAAAATGGTCTCCACATGCAATATGCTTTTACTTCCGATTCTCGGAAGCTCACACTGTTTTAGATCTTCTTCTGAGAATTCTTGCTGTTCCTAGTAATGTTGTTTTCTGCAAAAAAGTTCCTATACCTTCTGGACACCTGCCTACACATTCAAAGCTCCCACCGCCAACGGATTGACGATCACTTTAGTCTTACGAGCTCCCACAGTATCGCTACTTCCCTCTTGGGATTCCGATATTCTTTTTTTACCTCCTCTAATTCTCTTTTCATGAACTTAAAAAAACTTATATTCCACAAGATTTAAAACAAATTTAAATGGAATTGGAATGGAATGGAATTTATTTATCCACGGCGTGAACACCTTAAGAGCTCTCAGGAGCTCGTTCAACATGTGTCCGTGCATTCCGGCTCGAATTGGAATTTGGCAGTGTTGGTTTTTGAGGAGAGGGGAAAACCGGAGTAACCGGAGAAAAACCCCTCGGAGCAAGGAGAGAACCAACAACAAACTCAACCCACATATGACGCCGGGACCGGGAATCGCACCCGGGCCACATTTGTGGGAGGCGAGTGCTCTCACCACTGCGCCACCCCTGCTCGCAGGAGGAGATTTTGCTGTTAAACCAGCCTTAATTGTTTTAATTTAAGGATTATAATCATCTTCGTTACTACTTTCATTGTGTTACTAGTACTTCTCCTTTATTACCCTAAGCTACAGAAAAGAAATCAACTTATTATGGCTAGGGTCGACTAGGGAATAACTCGAAAACCTTCCGGTTTATTTAGTTCCTAGGCTCAAACATTTAATTAATTAAAATCGTATTTATGTTCATTTTTATCTGTTTATTGTTTGTTTCTTACTTTAAATTGTACATTAACTATGAATTGAGCAAATAAAATTCTATTCTATTCTATATGTCTCATCATAGATGTCGCGCCGGATACAAAGCCTGCATTTTTGTTTCAAGTCAATGAACTTCATAACAGGCTAATACGCTTTTGTAAGCACACTTCACTCTTCGGTAATAACAAAACCCTCAGTTTCTGAATTATCAGCTCAGTCCGCTTCTAAGCCACTGATGGATTCTGGACATGCCCACAGCACCAGCCCTTTGTGTTCTTTGAGGGTATTTGACGTCATGACGTGCCCCACATATTCCAATTTTCTATCAGTGCGACTATTGGTCAAGCTTGTTTCGTTTGATTTCTGGCTGGCTTTGATGGGCCATGTTTATCGCATCATTAGGCTCTGTAACGGTTTAGCCGGGTTCAGATATAATTGACTTCTGAATTTGCCGTCGAGTAGAGTTTCATTTTCCGTTGGTGGTTCTTATAGCAAGTTTCAGTTAGTTGTCAGAACTGAGCTTCGGTGCAGCGTGTACTTGTCTTCTGAGTCAGCTGAAGTCGTTAAAGGTCCCTTCCACCATCTGCACTTTTCACGTATGTTCGATCTACATCATCCTGTGAACTGTTCGTATATAACTTCCGAGTTTTATCGCAGTTCATAGATTTCAGTTATCTTGCGGTCGATTATGTTGATACTACCACTCAAGACCGCTTTGTAATATCATTCTTATCGTTATCTGAATCGTTATCGTTATCGTTTTCGTTTCATTACAATTACCAGCAGGAGCGCATGACTAGAAGCCTCCCTATGCAGTATATCCTTGAGTCAACCTTTGCGCGTATCTCTATTCCTAGAACTATAACCATTCAGCAGGATCACAGTTCTATCAATTTGCCTCAATTTGCACAGTTTGCATACTTTGTTTTTGCTTTTTTTGTCTTCGTTTGGCAATAACTTTATTCTGATTGGCCATGCATCCTAAACAGTGCGTGCAGAGCCAAAGAAAACTCGTGGCGTTCTCAAATTAGAAAGATACGCGCAAAGGTTGATTCATAGGGCTTGTATGGCAGAGGCAAGCTTCTATTAACGGGCTCCTGTTATCATCATGCATGGATCTGCGTACAGAACACGAAATCGAGTATACATCATTATCGTTTCAGTACCAAATGAACAGTTCAGTTCATGCCCCTGTCTGCGATGTCATGATGAACTCAGGTGATACTTGAATTCGCTGGTTCTGGCAAAAGAGTAAAATCAGAGCTCGCCTGAAATCTGACATCCTAGTTGCGTACAAAATGGGATTAACAAGGGAGTTTGCATAATATAAGAAAAGGCAAATACTAGCCACTTGATAACGTTGAAGCAAAGAATAGGAAGAAAGCATATCAGTGGACAATAAGAGAAGAGAGGTTGTGATATGTGGCAGCCACATCAGTAAAGATACAACGGTCACAATAAACAATGTCTTTGTCAGTTTTCTTTCTCTATTGACTGATCGGTGGTGAGGAGAATGTCTTCCGCAAAACATTTTGACTGCAATGAATGAGTAAGAAAGACAGATAACAAAAAGACAAATTAAACTGAATGAATTCCATGCATAAATTTTGTTAACGTGGTTATGGAGGAAAACGAGGGAAGTCGATAGCAATGCAGCTGTAATCCAACTAGCGGCAATAACAACTGCATAGAAGCGCTTTGTAATAACACGATGCCTGAATGGCCGAAACGTTGCGTGCATCCTTTCTACGGAAATCGCAGTAAGATCTGCAAGAGAAGCAATAGGAAATAAAGCCCACAAAGGAAAATATATTCTATGCCATATTCGGCTACCACCGTAAGGCTCGACCTCCTTCCACAAGTGGCACATTGACCCCAAATTTATGGAACTTATGGAACACGAGAAACCACCAACTAATGCATCTGCAACCGCCAAAGAGATGACCAAGTACATACTGCGCTTATGAAGATTACGATTTTTAACAAAAGTGATGATGAGAATAAAATTGAGCGTTACTATGAGAAAACACTCAGTAAACAACACGCTTAACATCGTAATGCACAGAGATGGAGGAAACGCCATCTGGAAAGTTCTTCTCAATAATTTCCGCCTGGTAAAAGTTAATATTTCTCAGGTCGTTATCTGTGAAAAAATAGAAAACAGGGCGGGAAATTAATTAAATACTGCTATCTCAGTTTTCTTAATATTAGAGGGACTGTTTTGTTTGTCTCCCGGGTGGGATTCTGAAATTCCATAAAGACGGGGCCGAAGAAATTTCGTTTCGCTCTTTATATGGATTCCGGCCAAATTCACTTATTCCACGCTTAGCACAAAATGAACTAGCTGGGAATTTTTATCATTTTATATTATCATTTAATTTGAAATGTTTCTTTCAGATAATTAAAGTAGAGTGCATACCCTAGAACAAGTTTGAAAGCTAAGTATATGTTTCCACTTTCAATAAAAAAAGTTCCTTCTATATTAATTAAACTTGTTTTCACAAAGCAATTAACCAGCACACAGATCTTCTTCCGCTTTTTGTTTGGTTATCATTTCATCGTCTTATCTTGAACTACATCACATATAGACTACGAGCAGTTCTTCTTCCGCCGCTTACTTCATTTGGTCGACAGGCACAAGAGCAAATGGTGGCTATTTTCTCGGCGGGTGGAACAAAAGCCGAAAAATGCGTCTGCTCTCGCAGGCTATCTGCTTGCGCTCCAGGGACTGCAATTAGTCTATGAATTACATAACGTAAGTAAATTGCAATTTAAAAAGCTAAGGAAACGGTTCAATTTGGTCACCTCACACGTCGATCGTGGTTTAGAGATCGACAAAAGAAAATTGTACCAAATATGAAACTAATAACACACGGAGTGTTTATATTTTAATTGTTTTTGCGCAATAAAACAACTGTTTTTCAGCGTTCTCGACAACGTCGTGGTTGCGTAAAATCTACAACATTACATCCTACAAACAACATGATGTATTCCTCCCAAAATATTTTTTCCCCTTCTAAAACCTCCCCCGAAGCATATTCCTGAACATATTATATTCCAGAACCCTTTAATTTCAAGGTGGGAAACGATGCATTACTTTCCTTCAAAACTGAGAGGGAACAGATTCCGCGAAAATGAAACAAATGTATAAGTCAGTATTCGTGAATATTCGAGATTTAACAAATTCTCTCTGGTCAGGTGCTTGAGGTCGCCAGTCATCTTCTTCTTCGAGTTCTCCTCTCCACCATAGTTACTATTAATTAAGTTTTTTTTTCAAACGATATCAACTTTTACTTAGCCCGACCGCCAAAAACCAACCTGCCACCACCACTTTTCAGGCAGTTGTAAAACTAAAAATTAATTACTTTTTATAGCACATTATTTTAAAAGAACAACTAAAACCCTAAAAATCGTAAAGATACTTTAAAGCTTTATACTATACTGTTACGCTTGAAGTTGCCAATCTTTTAAAAGATTCATGCTTATGTACGTAGGATATGATTTCATATCAAAAATGTGAAAAAGTAAACCGTGATTTACGATATGGTTCATGAACAATCTAAGTTTTAAACTTAAAACGCTTAACAAAGCCGACTTATAAAACTTACTTCTATTGAAAAAACAGTATTGCTTTTCAAATCTTGCTCGCAGTACATGAAGTCTCTATCGATCGAAAAGAAAATTCCATTTACAGCTGTATTGACTCTCAAACATGGATTCCGCTGTAATGTTAAAAGGTCTTACTCACTGGAAATGACACCTTTTTTTCGTTGGATCGATCGACCATTCCTTACGATGCTTGACAAAGGACTCATCTGCCAGTAGGCAATAGCTGGTTAAAGCCAAATCACACCTGGCAAAACTAAGATCTTCAAATTCTATTTAATTTGTTTTTCTTCTGACAGACAATGGTGAATCGGGGACATTACGGAAAAAATCCGAGTGCTCCGGCTACAAGAGCCGAACGTACGATCTTCCGATTACTTGCTCCAATGCATGCTCTATAGCCACTGAGCTAGCATATAACATCTCTTTCAGTACAATCGCAAAAATGTTCAATTTGGACATTTTAGCTCCAGTAAGTGTGGAGTAATATAGCTCCCACGAGTCTCGAAACGGAGCATCCGAACTAATGATTGGAAGGGTTCTATTCCTTCAAAGAAGCAATCGGTTTCACGCTCCGAGTATTCCCGAGTCGTCATGGCAAAATAAATAGAGGATATTACACGGTGGTTAGAAGATATGAATTTTATGTTCGAGTGGCAAGAACAATCATCTCACGAGTGAGCGAAGTGAACGAGTGAGATATTGTTCTTGCCACGAGAACATAAAATCCATATCTTCGAGCCAACGTGTAATGTTCTTTTTATTATATGGAGACTAAATATTGAATATTTCCGATTTTAATGTGTTTCAAAGTAGTCAAGTTTTACAAATACGGCTGGGCTTTATAAAAAAAAGGCGGGGAAAAAAAGGCGGTAATTGTGACGTCATTGAACGATACGACACTCACAAAGGTGACATACGGAAAATACGCCACTCGGGTCCCGGATGAAGTGGCGTATGGAATCTACGAGTGGTTTAGTTCCCAGTAAAACACTCTCCTCCATATAATAAATCTCTTCATTTCACTCCTCGGGGCTAACATTTAATATTTATTTCAGTACAAATAGTATTATTGATTTCAAGCAAAGCCGAATCGTGAAATCCCCCACGAAGATTTGAGAAGCCAGTTCGCTTGTGTTGAATAAATGCTTATTAATATGCAAATTATTAGTTTATCCACTACGAGCAAAGTTTTTGTTGTGGTGAGCGTTCAAAATCCACGATCCTAACTCATGCATTCTTTACAAAAGCAGTTAGTGCCTCGTGGTTTTGTACTGAAACGATTCCTTTGACAATCGCACCATGCTGCTTTGCGCATGCGTCAATCAACAACACTCTTACTTTCTCTTACCATCTCAGTCTTACCTAATTAGACTCGATAGTCTCGTTTGCATGGCCATAAAGGTTATTTTATTGACGAATTATACATGGAAAATTAATTAGTTTCCTGGTACTATTTACTGAGAGTTGCATACGGCATGCCGTCAACTGAAAGATCGAGAGTTTGTTTTGCTGAATTTGCAATTTTCTGTCTGGTCCAAATTATACTGTATTTCGTCTTTGCTGGATGCATTTTCATTTTATTTTCCTTCGCCCACTTTGATACTGCGTCAATGTCAGGTCTAATTTTCTCCTAGACGTCAGCTAAGGTAGGCGCAGATGCATAAAGGGTCGAGTCGTTGGCATAAATCCCAATGTTGTTCTTCAGTACTAAAGACAGATCGTTTATGAAGAGCAGAAAAAGGGCAGGACCAAGAATACTTCCCTGCGGTACACCGGATTGAATACTGAGCGGTTCAGAGAGTTTACCGTCGACACATACCTTCTGATACCTTCTGCTGAGGTAACTTTCGAACCATTTGAGGAAGTTGCTGTTCAAGCCATAAATCTGAAGTTTCTTCAGCAGCAGTTTATGGTCTACAACGTCGAAGGCTTTGCGTAAATCGATCATAACAACACCTGTAAAAAGGCCTTTATTCATTGCCTCTAGCCATTCATCTGCATGTAATTTTTACAAGGATGGTTTCGCAGGAGTGCGGGTTAGCTCTAAAACCCGATTGACATTTGTACAGTAAATTGTGAGTACTAAGAAAAGCATTGAAGAGATTGAAAAACATGTTTCTCGAGAAGCTTTGAAATGACGGGGAGGACCGATATAGGTCTGTAATTGTCAACATCGTTTTTACTCCCCTGTTTGTAAATCGGAGTGACACGAGCCAGTTAATTTGAGCTGAGCAGAGCAGATACTGTTAATTATGCTGCAGTTTATTACTTTTGCTAGACTTGGAGCAATTGCAGGAGCGATTAATTTTAACAACAAGGGGCTGATTCCATCAAGTCCGGTTGCAACATTTGATGGGAGAGATTTGATGATCTCTAAAACTTCGCGATCTGAAATTGTGGGTATGCTGAAATCTGCACAGTTGTCAGCTTTGTTACGTCTTACGAAATCCACCAAACTAGTTAGATCGGGTTTAGTGTTGATGGTTTTATCAATGACGTTATCAGCATTAGAGATAAAATGCTCGTTGAATACGTTGGATATTTCTTCCGGGGTAGTAGAGCTGGTTCCGTCTTTGGTTACAGAGTTTATTCGACTCAACTGTCTCACACTAGCTAGTAGGGAGAATGCTCTTTAAGGTCTTCCATAGGATTCTGGAGTTCAATTTGCTGTTGTCTATTTCATTGATAACCGCTTCTTTTTTGGCTTTTTCAATAAGTCGAACTACTTTGTTTCTAGCAGCATTAAAAGACACTTTTTGGATTCGACCTTTTTCCATTTCTTTTTTGAGCCGATCGCGCTCTTTGATAGCTCTGAGAATTTGATCTGAAAGCCATGATGGTATCAAATGTAGCAAGCGTATCAATCGTGGCAAATGTACACGTCGCAGCAAGCATAGCAAGAGTAGTAGCAAGGGTAACAAGTGTAGCAAGTCCAAATCAAGCGTAAGAAATGTAGCGAGCATATCAAATGTAGTGTAGCAAGTGTCGCAAATGCAGCAGGTAGCATGCAAGTGTAGACGTCGTAGCAAGAATAGCGCTGAGAGTAGTAGCAAGCGTAGAAAGTGTAGCAAATCAAGCGTAGCAAATGTAGCCAGCATATGAAGTGTAGTATAGCAAGTGTAGCAAATGTAGCAAGCGTGGCAATGGCAGACGTCGTAGCAAGCGTAGCAAGTGTAGTAAATCATTCATGACAAGCGTAGTTGTTGCGTTCTGTCGTTTCATCGATTGTGTTTCATTGGCCCTGAAAAGCCCCATGTATTGTATTGTTTTGTATTGTTAGTAACGACTGCAAGTCAGATCAACGATTGATCTTTTTTTTTTTAACAGCCAATGCATCAAAGGACCACCACAGCAATACCAGCACGAACGGCGTCTTTTGCTGGTCAACGTATACATTCGTTTATAAATTCACTTTGTTGATACATTACCGAATGCAATATGACGGTATATTCATGTCATTAATGTCTCAACTATGTTGCGTTATTCTTGATAAACTCAGCAATGAGAAAGGCAATTAAAAACTTGTCAAACTGCTGCATGTATTTGGAAGGGGCATCTTTTTAGCCCCTATATTTCAACAGAATTAATTTCCCTCCCCCATGTAATCCATGTGGGCATTAGTCCTACTAATGGAAGTGAGCCCACACGTTATTGTATTTCCGCACAGTGGCAGAGGAAAAAAATCTGAAAAGGTCAGAAGAAAGTACTTAAGTTTAAACGGCGATGAAATGGTCCGTCAGTTTCGAGCTTAGGCAAACATTTCTAGTTTGTGCACTATCGATAGATTAAGAAGTAAAATTAACAAATAGATTCCATGTTGCCGTGCCGTCTGTTCAGTAATAGATCACAGATGACGTCAAAATGAGGTCACTGATTTTCTTACCACATTTTGACGTCTTCTGGGATCTTTTACTGAACAGACCCACGGCAACATGGAATCTATTTGTTTTATATAATAAAGAATTAAACTTTATTCGCATAAAAGCTGATGGTGACGTCAATCGTGCGTCTGTCATCTGATAGATCATAGGCAAGAACCAATCAAAATCCGTGAATAACTTGGGTTATTATATAACATACAATAGAATACAAAAGGAGAAGTATCAACACCAAAATACTAATAAGTAAGATAGATTACTACTAATAATTAAAATTGTTCGCCATAATTTGTCTTACAAATCGGTAGTTTGAAGTATCTCTGGCTACGGGTGCAGCAGATCATGGAGCTTGTGGCTTTGGTCCCTTACAATTTGGTCAAATAGAGCATTACTCAAGGCTTTCCTCCTCTCGTATACAGTGACGTAATGTCTAGAGCTACTAGAGCCTCAGTATAGGATAAGTCGGGTTGTATTAACCGCAACGCGCGCTTTTGCAACCTTTCCATTTAATTAGACAGATATTGCGGCAAAGAATGATGAAAAACTGGGCACGCATATTCTAATACAGGGCGGAAACGTAGTATACCCTTGGATGGAACTTTAGCGCGCTTTAGCTGTTTTAGGAAGTACAGGCGCGTCGCAGCCTTTTTGCGTATAGATTCTACATGCGCGTTCCACCTGAGGTTGTCCGAAACTACCACTCCTAACAGCTTTGCGGACGAGACAGCTTCGATTTGCTTATCATTGATAGTGATATGATCTACAGAACGTCCTGATCTAGAGAATGATATTCATAGTTCTTTACATTTAGACTCGTTGAGTTGGAAACCATCAGCTTCCGACTGTCGTACAAGTACATCTTCGCGTAACTGCATGTAGCTAGTCTCGTTGTTCGCTACTGATTCGGCAAGAGTGGTGTCATCGACGTATTTCCAAAGAGTTGTGTCTGCTATACAGAAAGATCATTTATCATGATAAGGAACAGCCAGGGGGGCCAGTTTTGTTCCCTGTGGGACCCCTGCAGGAACAGCTTCCCACTCGGAGAAGCAATCGCTTCGTCTGATCATCGGATCCTCTGATCCATGTAGCTATACAGCTTTAAATACCCGTAAAACGGAGCACTGGCAGGGGCAGGAGGGTAAGAGGCGCACCAACGTTAAATGAAATGACTTTATATTTTTATAAATGACTAAATACGAGCAAAGAGATGGATAATCTGGGTAGAAGGATTATGTTTGGCGGCGGTAGAATTATCAGGCACTCTACCATCGTTCTTTGCCAACGCTTGTTCCAGACTTACGACTAGTCCTAGCCAATGCGGCCAGTAATTGCAGAATCCCTTCGGTTGAGTGCAACGTAGAAAAGGTAATGAACTGTATTAATTAGTCCTTTTTAAAAAACATGATCGATATTTTTTTACTGATCTTTTTTCCAATCCTATAAATTTTGTTTAGATAGATTTTCTCTTCCTAATTCAAAATTGTATATACCTAATTTGGTTTGAAATAAACTATCCACCACCTTGAGATACTTCATGGCATTTTTCTTGGAGTGCTACTTTACAAGATTTAGCTATTTTCTTAGTTCTCCGTTCTATTTGATAAAAAAAAAAATTGTGGTATTCTCCGCCGTAAGGCCAATTATCCGGACCAAGCAAGGTCGGAAAACTATGCACTTATTTATTTTTACTTTTTTTACTTATTATTACTTTCGTTGACTACAAAGGTGGCTGGGGCGTGCTCGTGAACCGGAGTTTTCTATGGCCGCGCTACTCTTGTACTCAGTCTGGTCAACGACTTGCTACCCAGATATGAGTGACAATGGAAAGTTGATTAATACGGACAGACTAAGAGTCGAATTCCCGAGTACATGGAGGCGCGGCCCATTACTCGAGAGGTCCTTCATTTAAAATGTTTTTTCTTTTTTGTTTTTTTTTTAATTCGGAAATCTGGACCGGAAGGTCTTGCAAGGCCCGCTTCACGCTTTGAGAAAATTTAATCTGAATTCCGGATGCAAAAAAAAAAAAACTTTACAGATGGTGATCAATGAGCCTTATTCGCGCGGCGGCCATATTGGCCATAGACAATAGATGTCGTACCCCGAGTCTCGAGTTGAAATGTTTAGCAACTAGTTTCGGTGGGGCAAAACAAAAGTTTTCAATTCCTTGGGACTCAACATGGCGGCCGTCGTTGATTAAGGACTATGCACTCAATGTTCAAGTCAAGACTCTATACTCCATACATTTTCGGAATGTCCTCTTACACTCTCATGACACACTGATATTTTGAAATGGTTTAATAAATGGAGTAATTTAAACCTTACAATGCCAAAATAAACAGATCCTTTTTCAAACAAAGACGAAAAACACATTCTGATGAATGCCCAAGAACGCAAACTAGATCTTTTCTTGGTGTACACTAAATATTACTTTAGTACACTTGAAGAAATGCTTCTCGTGACTCCTAATTCTGTAGAATTACAAAGGAGAATCGAATAGCAATCATGAGAAAATTGAAAATTGCTCTTTTCTTTGCTACTAACCCTCTTTGTCTTAATTAATGTCCCTTTTGTTTATCGATAGCTTGTTTTTTACTTGTTTTCTTTTTTTGTATAGTGACAGTGCTAGTCTGCTGTATTGCCATTACAGTTAAACGCGCCTTACCGTGGCCACCCAACAAAGTTCCACATTTCAGTGACAATTACGTGTAATTACGTCAACTCAACAACCCATGCAACGGTGTTCAACTACAACTGTGTGAACTTTGCAAGGAGGCGTTACTGTAAATGAAATCCACACATCCTGATTGATTGGCAGACTATTTGTAAAAAACTCATTAGTTTTAGTTTGTCTATTGTACACATGTATTTGTTGTGTCACAAATAAAAATGTTAAAAAATTAAATAAATAAATAGTTAATAAGTCGGATTTCCGGATGCAAAAAAAAAACTGACTTCATGTGAAATTGTGACATAACTTCCACCACGCTTCGCAACCCCGTTAACGCGGTCAATTTCCTATGTTCCGTTGGGTGACCTTCACTGACGTCGTTAAAGTCAACCACGAAGACAATCACAGCAACAGAAACAACTGCAAAATGAAGAGCTCATGGAAGGTAACAAACGGTAGTCAGAAACATAGCCGGGATTAAGTGCGATGCCGTGATGGATGCTTTCACCATTGTGTAACCTCTACCTCAGCAAGGATGGTTGAAGGATATTTATTTTCGGGTGACCCGCTTACAATGCACATCAAACATCGGCAAAAAAAAGATGCGTGTACCTTGTATGAGACCTTTTTGGTGTTAACGTTGTTGGTGTGTCTAGCACTCTACGTTTTTGCAACGCGGATGCTAACCGGAAGTAAACATTTCGCATGCCAGGACAGTATTGTCTTCCAGCTTTCTAAACTAATTATCTCTAATGGAAAAGATGGTTATTAATATACATTGGAAATGTTGTTGTGTGAGTGCAAGTTAAAAAGGAAATCAGCTCACTTCCGGTCGCCGTCGCCTCTCAAAAAAGTCACGGCCGCGTGCATAAGTTCCCTAATACCCTGTCCCGCGTTACCTAAACGGTTAACGTCACTGCGGATTTTGAATTTAATGACTGTCCAATGAGCAGAAAGAAAGCATGAGTGCTACGTTGCACCTACAACCTATATATTCAAGAAAATATTTCGAAAAGGGTTTACATATGGTGGGGCTTTTACCAGAGAACTAGTTCCTTTACAACTGAGATGCATGGAGCAATTTCCCTTGGGTTACAACGAATCTGTGAAATTCATCCCTAAATATGACTTGACCTTCTCGCAATTGTGGGCAATAACAGTTCTTGATTTTCAGCTATCGCTTCGTTCCTATAAAAAATCCATTGGACAGTTATATAGGAAATGGACAAAGAAACTTTGGACAGTTGAACACTGGAGCCGTCGGTTCTTCTGGTGACTCATGCTCTATTGATAACTAGTTCTGATGCACTTCCCTTGTTCCAGGAGATTGATATCGTGTTAGGCGCAAAGGGAAGATTTGTGTGGGTTTGTTGAAGAGTGAAATCGATCTCCAACGATATATCTCCCCGGCCCTGTTTACCGCTAATTGGATGCTGCCATTTTGTTGAGTTGCCCACTTCCTTTACCTTGTCTTTTGTAAACCGCTGTGGCTAACTCTGGGAAAACATCACAAAAATATTATAAGCTCCAGTTTAGCTTATAGTGGTTTCATTCCAACGGATGAGATACACAGGTGGGAAACCATAAACAAACATTACAAAGCGCGCGGTTCTAATACAAAAACGAAAATAGCGATGACTGAAATGTTAC
>JALIRR010004247.1:0-36995 GCA_023091755.1 Montipora sp. Colony 1 RG-2022 | reverse complement strand
GATGGTCAGACTTGAAACGTGTGTGCTGCCCGTAATGCTTTACATCTTTGTATAAGCTTAACGAGAGTGAACATGTCTTTTTACGACAACAAACGACAAAATGAATCCTGCATTAAGTAGACCCGGCAGCCTAAAATGGTTGCCATGGCAACAGCATAGTGGGTATCATTTTGTGCTTTACTATTCCAATACTCCAATATTCTGGGAGATATTCTCAATAATTGTGATTTATGATATTGCAGTCATATGTTCAGTTTATTGCATCATCAATTTTTGAACAAAAACTTGAGTATTTCTGGAACAAAAGAAGATAAATTTCCAAATTATTATTCAACACATCGTGAGAATGTCCAAATATAGTCATAGCACGCTTAATATTCGTCGTGCGTACTCGACGTACATCCTGCGATGTACGAAATCTTGTGTGTCATGGAGAAAAATGGTACTGTTTCCAGCTTTTTTTCCCAATAAACATAGAAAATTGTGCTTTGTCATCAATTTTATTATTAAAACAATTATCCAGCTCAATCTTGCGGAATATCACCTGATTTTAGCCAACTCGGCCTACAGCTCGTTGGGGATATTCTGCGAGAGGATAATTGTTAAAATAATATAGAACACCATTCTTATTCATTTTGGAAGGTCTTTAATAACCCTTTGACGTCCAAACCAGCTGAAACCGGCCAGACTTGGTATTTTACTCTGTCCAACGCCAGACAATTTTACTCGTCAGTGGGGAACCCCTGGGAGTCAATGGGTTAACCACTCACTGAAAAACTGTGTCCTCATTAAGGTAAGCAAAGACATTTTTCACTTCACAGGCACTGTAAAAGGTCACTGATAGGCTTGTTTCCATAATTTCATACTGGCTTGTTTCCATTCATACTGTGGATAGGGGATGGACAATCTGCTAGCCATGTAAGTCATGTATGTGAGGCACAAATCACTTCTGTTAGTCCTAGATTCAGAAAATTGATGCAAAGTTATGTTTAATTGAGCCTAAACAAGGTTTAGGGTTACATGAGGGATAATTCGGCCATTACACTGTATTTATATTTAATTGATTATGCCTTGCTGGTAACACTACAAGTCATGTGAGCCATACATATGAGACATGTTTAATACATCAGCTTTAATTTACTGCGCTTTTATTTAGAATTTTATGCCTCAAGTACGCCAACAAAAAGATTAGGGTTAGGTACCAGTTCCTACTGTAAAAAAAATCCAAGAATTTAATATTTGCAAGATAAGCAATATTATTGAAACCGAATTGAAACTGGTAATTCAAAGCAAAATTTAGAATTTTAGAAACTGGTTTAACTTTCCAAATCAATATTATTGTGAATTACCAGTCCTGCAATTCTGTCTCATTGTGTTGTCCACAAAAATTACATAGACTGTACATATGTCTTTTACTTTGTGATTGCCGTATTATTATTTTTTTAAAGTTAATTTGAATTCCTAAAGAGAACTCCTGTTGATAAATAATTTACATGCTTTCACTACTTGGTAAGTTACTCAATTTCACTATTGTCTCCAAGATGATGATGATGATGATAGTAAATGCTTACACAGAGACCTTGGTGACTTTTGTAGCAAGATTTTCAAAAATTACCTACTGGTTTTCCAAGTTACCTGCCACTAGTTTCCGTTGCAGTGAAATGATGTAGAGTTTAAACAAGTTGTTGTCACTGACTAAAAAAACTTTCTATGAACGTTTCGGTTAAAGTACTATAACCTTCTTCAGCATAAAATGGCTTACGAATGTAAGTGAGTGCTTAAAAAAGGCGCGGAAACATCACTTGGGATTACCAAGGGCCTTGCAAATGTCCCCGGGGGGGCACTTTAGGAATTTTTGGATGGGGATGTGGTGCTGGGACCCTGGAACCCTTAGCCTATACCAGAGCTAGTTCAGCTGAATTTTGCTACCCTATACTAGTCTAAGAGTAAACTCCCCCTGATTTCCGTCTAAATTCCAATTCTTGACAGTTAATAATATCCAGAGGTGTTTCATGATAGCCATTTATTGACACTGTTGAGGCTGAGTTACATAAACTTAAACTTTGCTATTTGATTTTTTTATATTCTTGAGTGGGAATTTCTGGTTTCCTTGGTCTTGATAAAATCTTCAACTGACTGGTCAGTTTCGTGAAAAATGATACCCTATTCTAGAACGAAAGGCTATGATTTATGTACTCTATCCTAGAGTAAACTGCTTGAAAACCATAGCCTTCACAGCGGCACATACCCCCCCCCCCCGGGCAAATGTCCGGAATGTAAATGTGTTCATCAATGGTTACACCAACCAATTTATTAGAAGCTGTCAAAGTACCACTGTTTCTACAAAACCAGTCTCAAAATTATTGGCTTAAGATGCCTGATGATGCAACAAAATTGGGCAAGCACCTAAGGGCAGTTTAGTGAATGTGACCTTTGAATCAATCAAGAAGTTTGCAACACGTATAATAAATAGATTTTGCTGTAACTGTTATAATGATAAAATGAGGCCACTTTTATCAGGAGTTTGTTGTGTGCCTCTCTTGATTAATTCATCACTGTCAAAGCCATGTTTAACACGGTGTAACATTAACAAATACCGGTAAACCAACAACAGAAAGCTTGAGCATTCCTAACATAATTTTGAACAGCAGAAGAAGTAATTTGTTCAACAAGTCTCTTCCATCAAAACAAGCAAACAATTTTAATTGCATTCAGCTAAACCAGTCCAGTGTTAGATGTAAAATAACTCAAAAGTTCTTAGTTGAAGCACCCATTTAAAAACAATCCTAAATAAGCGCCCTTAGTATTAAAGGAAATCCTGAGAACTTTTACAATGTGTAGTTTCTCAAAGATAAGAGACTGATGGTGCTTTCGCCACATCGTTGTGCATCTAACTACATGTACATGCATTTCTGGACATATCTGGGTACTTTTTTCTAAATAAAATCTTTGAATTACGAAGTTAATAAAAAGAACACTGTCACACCACATGGCTCGGTTGAATGAGCATATGACTACCATGGGGGTGGTGGTGAGTTCGACTTCAGCAGGACTAGCACTCAGGGTCCTTACTTAACTGAAGAGAAAGTTCTGCCTTTGAAATATACATCTGCAAATGGTTTGATTTTTAACTCTTCTTGGATAGGGACAATAAACCATTACCCCATCTCACAATCCTTGTTCATAAACTCTGTGGGACATAAAAGAACCAACACACTTTTTGAAAAGAACAGGGCATTGAGTTCCCAGTGTTGTGGTTTGGCCTGAATTTTGGGGACCAAAAGTTCATTAGCGTTGTACCACTTACAAAATTAGTGAGGGCTAACACTTTTAGGTGCTGCCCTCATTAAATAAAGGCCGGGTTTACTGTTAAATCATACTTTACTTACAAAAGGTGATGATTACACATTAAATAAAAAGCAAAACTCTCCAAATTGGACACATTTTGCTGATAATGCCTTATTCAGAGAGACTTGTTTCAGGCTCATTCTTGCTTTAATGAAAACATTAGCTCTAAATTGACCTGTAACAAATAATATATATGGCTCCTGTATTTCAGCAGCATTGCTAAAACGAGGGTAAGGGTAAGGATACGAATACAGAAAATACTAAAAATGCATAAAAGCTAGCCTTAAACTTTTTTTAGACCTAATTAGGCCTAAGGTTCGCTTTTATGCATGTTAAATTTAGGATACCGGTACTTTTTGCATTCGTATCCTTACCCTTACCCTTACCCTGACCCTTGGTCTTACCCTTACCCTCGTTTTAGAAACGCCAGTATTTCAGCGAAATAACTTGAGGAATAACTTTCCTATTCTGGGCATTGGTATATGTATTTCTGATGTCATTCATACATGACTTGAATCTAACGTCTGATAAAAACACTAAATTCAACATGCTCTTTAAGGCATTTTAAAAAGAAAGAAACAAATCTGATACCTCCCTTCTAAACTTGAGAGACAAAAGACTAAGTAAAAATTCTTTGCCAGCAACACAAGCAGTAAAAAGTACAGTACATGTCAATGAAAAAATTTGCTACATGTCACTCCACCAAATTACAATCAAGAAGGCTCTTCTTTTCCATCCACAAAAAAATTCAAAAGGTACCAATCACCTCCGTGGCCTTCCTCGTCCACGCCCCCCTCGCCTTGCTGTTGCCTCCATGTAACCACTGAATATTGCATTAAGTGGAAGGTTTGGACATGGATTAATAAGCAGCTGCCTGCAGTTCTCAAGAAGAACATCTCGTCTGAGGGCATTGACAAGGGACATAAGATCTGAAAATTGCTGGTCTGCTAAGACCAGAGTACTGTCCTGTAGATTTCTCTGCAAAAGAAGTGAATTTAGAGACAATTCAAGGTCAAATAGGCGAATTGAGACCATGCATGAGCAGTTGACCCAGTGCACCCTCCTTTGTAACTATGTTTAGAGCAACCTTTACATTAATGGGCCGAAATGGTGTTGTACAACTTCTGAATGGAGAGTGCACAAATGTTTGTTTTAAATACGCATCTGGCCAAACAAGAGAAAAGTCCACATCTCTGTAGACTTCACACTCACTGGATGAGGTCTTTACATTCCAGATCCACTGAATTGATTTTACATTTGTAAGAAACAGATAGTACATATAGTAAAATAGTGGTAAAATTGGAAATGAAAACCATAGATATCAGGAACTTAAAACTTTCAAACTCGTGTAACAGTGTAACATTACCAGGCTGACCTCAATTTGAATCTGAACCACACCACTATTGCTTGTCTTTACTGCCAATACAAATACACCTTCGTGAGCTCGAGAAGAACTGATTCTGATGAGGAAATGACCTGGGGACTGGTTACCAAGGAGATTTTCAGCTTCAGTTTCATCCAAGTGGCCTGCAAACCAACTGGAAAAACGAGGCATACAATTTAACTAACCAGAGAAATGTAAGGGGATGTGTGTTTTCAATAGATCCTTTTACTGCTCACACTAAGCATTTTGAGTTCTACATAGATTTTTAATGAAGATATATACTTATTTAATTTGGACTTATTAAAATTTAACTTAGGCCTAATTTGGCCTAAACAAAGTTTTTAGGCCCATGGTTTGGGTTGTACCTGCCTGCAAAATTTCGATCCATTTTGCAAAATAGTAATGTGACCAAAATTACTATTTGGCGAAACAATTTGTCGTTCTGTCCTTTGGTTCCATTCGGTTCGGTTCGTTTTGTTTTGCAAATCAGTGAAAGGCATTTACTTTTCAATGATGTCTCGGGAATTCACACATGGAAAAAATCTGAGTGCTCCTTTGCTGGAAGTTGAACCTACAACATTTGATGCTCTTCTTATGAGCTTTAGGGTCCTATATAGGAGACTCTGGGAGACAGACCATTTTAAACTACAGTGCATAGGTAATTATTGTCACATATATGTTAAAATCTCTCTCAAATAAGATCCATTTTGACAATCTACAATAAAAATAAATAATCTACAAATTTTGATTGGAAAACATGCCCCATCATGATGATAGAAAAATGCCTTTTCTGTTGACTCTAATTATATTTTTATTCTCCAGTAATGGTAGACGAATATGGTTGGGTTGTCTGGTGGTCCTTCTGATACAATCCTTGTTAAGATTAAAATAATTAATAAAAAATTGAGGACAATTGTTCTTTAATTTGTACTTTCTTAACTAATTATGCTAGAACATGATTCTTTCTTAACTAATGCATGAACATGATTCTCTTGTCCATAATATTTAAATTTTCAATTCTAGCTGGAGTTTTTCTAATTTGCTTGAATTTAGAGAATCACAACATTTCCATACTGTGTCACAATAATCTGATAGGTAATATGAAAGTCTTATAGACTTTGTCCACAGTTTGCATACTTATGTTCTTTCTGGTGCAGCCAAGTATGCCTATCCTTTCCCCTGCTTTTCATAGTAACTTACTTGACATGAGCTAATTCCATGTTAGGCACTCGTCCATTACAACACCCACTTTTCAGGCACGTATTTACATTCGGCAACACGGTTTATTAAAGTTAAATCGGAAGGTCATGATAGTATCCCTCCGACTAGACTGCCTATAAAAGACTGCAATCCCACTCACCTTTCTTTTGTGCCTTCTCGCTTTGAAATGGACTGTTGCATTAGGTCATACATCTTGATAAAATGTAATGCATGATAATATTATTAGGCAAAATTCAAATTATAGACAAAACATTAATAAGATTTAAAAAATAATACTTTTTTGATCTCCTCAGCAATGAACTTTTAAATGCATGTTGCTAGCTGTATATAACGTTGATGTTTATTACTATGTATAACACATACATACAGTATAACGTTATTATATTATGACAATTATTATATAACTTACAAATTTTAAAATGGCAAGTGAGCTTTTGCATGAAAACATGACTTGTATGATATGCCGTTGTACAATATGCGAGCCATCAAGTCAACATGCAAGCCACACAGTTATTGAAAGCTAACTGTTTTAAGATGGGGGTTAGACTTAAATACTGTTTGTCAGCACAATTTGAAATGGGTGCTTAGACTTAATTGCGATACTCACAAGATTTGCATGGCTTGCTGGCTTGCAGTTTGTCAAGACCCTATGATTCTTCACACCCTAAAATATTGTGTTATCTTCACACATGAAAAGATGTTGCTATGGTTACATAATAAATCACAAACAAAATCCAAATCTTTAGTCAATCAACCAATCAAAATATTAGGCTTCATAAAATTTAAATTAAAAAAAGAAAACCAATGAGTGCACAGTACAATCAATCAATCAATCAAATAAAAAATGGTGCACACCATCAGAAAAGTTCATTTAAAATTTAAGGCTCTCTGTTAAATCAAGAGTTCAAATTAAAAGGGTTCAACAACAAAGAATTAATATTGGCTAATGTATTGAAGTAAGCACCTTTTGAAGGCATCCTTCAGTCCCTTGTTTAAATGGTCCAAACAGAGCTACAAGCATAAGAAAGCTATCCAATCTAACATAGTTGTCTTTAGCTTGACCTTTAATAAAAGAAAGCAGAATTGGTGAGTATCTATAGTTAAAAAAATATATCTATTAGAACTGCAACTTTGGAAGCGATATCTCAAAACCCGTTGGGACAGGAGGTCCAAGAAGTTGTAATTTTGGCGTCAAAACAAACCCCTAGGAAATCACTTATTATATGGAGCTTGAAGATTTCCCGTGCAGTTCACGGTCTGCTGAATAACTCCGCCCCCTAGTTGAAAGCCAATTATGCTGAGCCAATCAGCATTCGGGCACATGCTAAGGTCGCAAATCGCGCATGAAGGCTGTCAATTGACACCCAATCCTTTTACGTGTGATTGGCATGATAATTTATGTCAATCATTTTTCGCATGCAGATTATGGCGGGAAACAGAATTTTTTATTTTATTATTTTTTTTTTTTGGGGGGGGGGGGGATATACTTCACAGCTCACTGATTCAAGATTTGCAAAAACAGTAAATTTGAGCGACAAGACACCCTTGAGCGAGACACCCTCTTCCAGCAGAAAGCACACTTCAAGACCACATGGCAGCATCCGCGCTCCAGACACTGGCACCTTCTGGATTACATCCTAGTGCGCCAGAAGGACTCACAGGACGTGCTTCAAAGGCGTGTCATGCCCAGTGCAGACTAGCTGCTACACCGATCACCAACTGGTTAGACTCAGACTGACCATCAAGCCACAAGTAAAGAATAAAGGGCCTCGAGTGAAGATACTGCCGGTTGACAGACTCCGGGGACTCAAAGAGGAATTCCAGAACAGATTGGAATGAACGTCTAAACAACACAGATGATGGCTCATTGGAGAAGGACCCAAGCCCAGAGGTTCAGTGGCAGCAGATGAAAAAAGTTCTCCTGGAGACATCAGCAGAAGTAGCAGGTTACTCAACCAGGAATAATAGGGACTGGTTTGATGAGAACAATTTGGAGATAAAAGCCCTCCTCCAGAAAAAGTGCTCTTGCTTTGAGAGAGTCCTTGCAAAGCCAGATGACCAGGGAGCTAATGCAGCTTACAAAAATGTGTGCAGCACAGTTCAGAACAAGCTGAGAGAAATGATCGAAGAACAAGTGGTGGATAGCCCTTGCAGAGCAGACTCAGCTTTAATTTACGCAGACACTGGAAATGCCTGCGCCTTCTACGAGGCACTGCGTGCAGTGTATGGCCCTACGCAGCGTGCAAGCTCCTTTAAGATGGTCAGAAGAACTGAGCACTATGAGAACCTGTTTGGGGACAAACACCAGGTTCAGAAAGAGGCAATCAGGAAGATTCCCCAGCAAGCAGTAAAGACAAAGCTTGATATACCACCAACTCAGCAAGAAGTGAAAGTAGCAATTGCGAAGTGTCACAAGGCTCCTGGAGTCAACGGCGTACCAACAGAGGTGTACGGTGGTGACACTCTTCTTGCAAAACTGACTGATTTGTTCCAGGAATGCTGGGAACGTGGAGTTGTCCCACAAGATCTTCGCGATGCCGTCATAGTCTCATTGTACAAGAAGAAAGGAGTGAAATCAGAGTGTTCCAACTACAGAAGCGTTACACTACTATTCATTGTGGGGAAAATCTTGGCAAGGGTACAGCTGGACAGACTCATCCTTTCAATCGCCGAATTCGAAGAAAACCTGTCAGAAAGTCAGTGCAGGTTCAGAGCTAATCGAGGAACCACAGAGTGATCTTCGTCCTGTGCCAAATTCAGGAGAAGTGCAGGGAGCAAAACATGGGACTCTACACAGCATTCCTAGATCTTACTAAGGCCTTTGATATGGTCAGCCAAGTCGGGCTATGGAAGATCCTTGCAAGATTGGGCTGCATGCCCTCCAAAGTTCCTTAACATACTGCGACAGTTCCACGTAGGTCAGATGGGGTAGGTGAGGCACAGTGGTGACCTTTCCGTCTTCCCATCGTCAACAGCGTCAAACAAAGATGTGTCCTCGCACCACCGCTCTTTCCTATCTTTTTCAGCATGATGCTCAGAGAAGCAAAGGAGGATCTCACAGAAGGGATTTACATATGGTTCTGAACGGATGGGAGTGTCTTTAACCTCCACAGACTCATGGCCCACACCAAAACTCTTGAGGAGGTGATCCTAGAGCTGCTCTTTGCAGACGACTGCACCCTTCTTGCACACAGTGAAATAGCCCCGCAAGCAGTTGTCAACTGCTTTGCAGATGCAGCAAAGGCCTTCGATCCGACAATCAGCCTCAAGAAAACAGAAGTACTGTACCAGAAGCCTCCTCGTGAAACCTATCACCCTCCAAGCATCAGTATTAGCGGAAACTTGCTGAACACCGTTGAGCATTCCACATACCTGGGGAGCATTATCTCTAATGATGCCACTGTCGCCAAGGATGTGGACAACGGCTTAGCGAAAGCTAGCAGCTCCTTTGCCCGTCTACAAAAGCGTGTATGGAAGAATCACTCACTGTGTCTCACAACAAAGATCCTGGTCTACAGAGCAGCAATGGTCACCACTCTCCTTTACGGTTCAGAGGCCTGGGTTCTGTACAGGAAACAGGTGCAGCTTCTGGAGCGCTTTCACCATCCGGTGGCAGGACTATGTGACTAACAATGAAGTCTTGGAGCAACAGACAGCTATGCTAAGCAAGCCACCTGTCTCGCATGGATTGCCCAAAGCCATGTTCTATGGAGAACTGTGCCAGGGCAAAAGAGACAGGGCGCCCCTAGAAAGCACTTTAAGGATCAGCTGAGGCAACAAGTTCAGGCAGCCAAAATCCCGGAAAACAAATGGGAAAGCAGAGCCAGAGAAATTATGCGTTAGCTGGAGGGCACTGGTAAAGCGAGGCTTGGCAGCTTTTGAGACAACCAGGAAAGAGACCGCGCAGGACAGACGTAGAAAGAGGAAGGCTTCAGCCTTTTGGAGCCTCCCTGCCCAAGGATTTCCCATTTCCAGAGTATCAAGGATAGGCCTTCACAGCCACCAGAGAGCTTGCCATCAGGGACAACCTTCCCATTGGTTCCCTGGACTTGAGGAACCAGCTATCATCATCAAATTTTCATCACCATCACCATCATATTAGATCTTAAAAGTCCCTATTATCAGTCAATTATAATCATGTTTAAAAGGAAGGGAGGAAACAGAAATATACATACCATATTCAATACGCAAAACTTTACAGAGAAATTTTTCCACATTTCCTCGCTGTATCTCTTCAGGGCACAAATTTTTAGCAGCTTGAATAAAATGTGTCCAGTTCTGTGAAATACAAGGGCACAAATTTCTAGCAGCTTGAATAAAATTTGTCCAGTTCTGTGAAATACAAGACTGTTATGTTGTACGTGTAAAATAATAAATTATTATTAATTTAATTAAAGCTTAATTTCACTTTTAGGGTAGAAAAGGAATCTTTTTCAGTAAATGTAAGTTCAATGGATCACATTTCTGTTTAATAGGATGATCCAACCAATATATCCTCAAATCCATTTGTTGATTATAAAATGACAGTCGCTATTGAACAACTTTTTGACCCAGACCTTTCAACCAATATTATTTTCATTGACTGTTGATTTACTACAAGCTTATCTACACGGTTAAGTGATTTGGCTCTTGAAATGTGATGTTTGGTGGAAATCTTCTTAAAATGGCATTCCCTTAGACACCCCTACAAAAAGGGGCCATTAGCAAACGGACCCTTGTGTTGATCAATCAGTTTAATATACCCTCTACTCAAATCAGCCACCAACTCAACTGTGAATTGGTAGCTAATAGTCAGTAATGATCAGTAGACCTCTGGTGGTAGCTAATAATAACAAGGAATAAATGTAATGTCATTCTGCAAAAAAACAGTGAAAGAGACCCTTGCAGAATATTTTCTCTTAACTTCAAAACATTCCCTTTTAATACCTTCCTTTCATAGTCCCCTGGAATGTTAAGCCAGAAACGTTTGGATTCATCTGACAGAAAGTCCTCATCTATGCAACAAGCAAAATGACATTTTAAAAGGGAATTCACGGCAAACATTATAATCACACTTGAAGTAAGATAAGCTTATGTCAGTCTATATATATACAGGGGCTACGTGATCTTTCCAGCTATAGGAGTAACACATGCTCCAAATCTAAAAGAGCACACCAGCCCCTTTAAAATTTGTCATCACTCATTCCCTACTTCATCATCATGGTTACAGTCTTAGATCTGATACTTGTACATCGCAGCCTTGCATAACCAAAACTAAATGCTTTTGGACAGGAGCGAGGATGGCACAGTTGTTTAGTGCGCGGCCTTGGTGGAAGAGGTCAAGAGTTTGATTCCTGGATCTCACATCCTTGTTTCGACTTCTTTCTGTTCTGTGTAACTTAAGTAGCTTTAAATACCCGTAAAACGGAGCACTGAGGGGGGAGTAAAATGAGCGCACCGTCGACCTCAAGTTTGTCAGTTGAATTACTGTTATGAGTTATCAATGTTAAATATGATTGCTTTACTTTACTTTACTTTACTTTTGGAACCCTAGGTGTCACCGTACTGTTACGCATACTTTATAAATGCTCTGACCTATGACTGTAATTTAGAGTTTACTGCAAGAAAGAAACATTATCTACATCTATGTGACTGTCAGAGGCTTTGAGGTTAAACTTCATTATGTTACAGCAGGCGGTCGGTATTTTTTGTAGGTCACAAGACTCACAAGTCAGTTTTACAGGTGACTGTTGTAACAAATGCTAAAAGAACCAAGCCCCTTCTTAATGCTAATAATAGGCCTTATTTTGGCCAAGGTTATATTTAGGAAAGGGTTAGGGTTGTTTTAGTGATGTTTAAAGACATGAATGGCCTATAAACCGGACCTGTGACCTGCCTATTATGTTAAGTCTTAATTGTTTGCTAAGACTTAAAACTTACAGGTTGGCTAGTAATTACCACCGGTAAATATATAATTTGAATAAAATTGTCCATATGAATGTTAACAATAAATCCTTAGAACCATACAATGTCATTTATGTAACCTATTGTAGTTGGTTACATAATAGTACACAACAGCAAGTTGGTTTTTTAAGGGGGGCATTGAGGCCTTTAACAACCAAATGCAAATTTCACAACTCACCTGCTTCCTCAAGTGATTCCCGTGGATCAAAATTCCCCTTGGGTATGTCACTGCAGTCAACACAACTACAAGTCAAAGAACAAGACTAAAATATCACTGTGACATTATTATTATTACTTTTATAATAATAATAATAATTATTATTATTATTATTATTTTATTTATTTATTTAATATTTATTTATATTTTATAGACCTAAAATAGTTGAGACAAAAACTACCCCTATGTTTTAAATTACAAGGTTTTTTAATTTTTACGGGACTGAGATTATTTTTTATTACGCAGGAAAAGAAAAGAAAGAACCTAGTTTATATAATAACCCAAGTTATTCACGGATTTTGATCGGTCCTTGCCTATGATCTATTAGAGGACAGACGCACGATTGACGTCACCATCAGCTTTTATGCGAATAAAGTTTAATTCTTTATTATATAAAACAAATAGATTCCATATAGCCGTGGGTCTGTTCAGTAATAGATCACAGAAGACGTCAAAAATGTGGTAAGAACATCAGGCTGGGAGTAGCCTCTAAGTTTGGTGAGGAAGTAAGGGGTGGAAGAAATATACACAAGTGCGTGTGAAATTTGGAAGAATTGTGTGCCGTGAGGGGACGCCATAGGCAGGTTTTTCTAATTTTGAGTGCCTGTCATGCATTTTCATGCTCCACAACAGCTAATCAGCATGGCCATCAAGCAGTTCATTGACAGCATACTGTTACAGTAGGTCTCTGACCAAATCCAATTGGCACATGAAGTTTTTCCTTTGCCGTGGTCAATTACCGGTAAGTGAACACCGCCAATTGGCTTGCAAGCCCCGATGCTTTCCACTAGGAAAACACCAAAATGGCAGGCAGTGGAACAAAACCAAAAAACCTAATTTCTTCATGAAACACAACATTAACACACCTTGCATTTCCAGAATCTTGCAATGGCCAAGACAAGCTACTTGCACAGCTGTCACCAGTAAGGCTTTCTTGAGTTGGGGATTTTGCCAATAACTTTACAGGCTCGACATTCTCAAATTTCAATATGTCATCTAACACATCTGTACGATTCACATCAACAAGTATTTTCAACAAGTCGTGAGTAGTTGTTTCAGTGCATTCCCTTAACAACTCAACAGTTGGATTCTCTTTTTTTTCCAGCTCAGGAATAATTCTTGAAAACTGAAGTCTTGAGGCTACTACCCTCCAGTCATTGCCAGACACTCTGTGAGGGTTCAGTGACTTTGAAAACTCATGCTGAAGTTCCCAGCTATAGTCTTTTACTTTCTGTGGGAGACATTCAAGCTGTATGTAAAAGCACCAAAAGACGTCAAAAATTAATTCTTTATAGGAATTGCAGATCGATCACATACATAATGCACGTACTTAATTAATTAATAGCTTCCTACACAGACCATCTGGGCTTTTCAATTTTTCACTTCAATCAAATTACACGTATAACAGACTAATGCTTACAACAAGATTCGAAACATGTGGCCAAGTATTAAACATTAGCACCTGGTGTTTACTCAGGTTGTGAAAGGGACTATAAGAAATACAGAGCCAGCGATTCACATAAGTCAGAGCACCAGCTGGAACTGACTGGCATGAGCTGGGCAATTAAAAGTACTGAGTACATAATTATAATATACAAGAACCATAAATAATCATGATCATGGTATGGGCAAAAGAAGTACATGAACGGATTAAGAAAACAAATTATTTTATCAGTACATTAACCCTTTCAGCCCCGATAGTGCCAAATGGCACTTATAGATTTTACAATGTCTAACGCCAGACGATTTTACTCGTCAATGGGGAACCCCTCGGGGCTTAAGCTAACAGCGTGAAAAAACTATGTCCCCGTTTAAGCTAACAGCGTGAAAAAACTATGTCCCCGTTTAACCCTTTCAGCCCCGATAGTGCCAAATGTTTAACACCAGACGATTTTACTCGTCAATGGGGAACCCCTTGGGGCTTAAAGGGTTAAAGATCTCTTGGTAATGGCCTTCAGGGCTTCAATGATCAAACTAAAATTATTAAAGCACACATCATATTATAAATTGCAGTGCTAAATTATCTAGAAGCTGGGCACTTAACTGTTCACATGTTTGCACTTAATCCCACATGAGAGCCATGCATGCATGTAATTTAAATGTGGATCCGGAGAAAAAAACACAATGCTAAAGGAGATTGCGGATTGTTTAAGTAACACGGCTTGCATGTATCTCTTGGTAATAGATCAATAACATTGAGTGAAAAAGGCAAATGATGCATGCAGATGGATTATCCAGGAGTCTCCTCAAAATTATTTTCTTCAGTATTATAAATGCCCTATCATTGCCACTGTAATAACAAGCATTATTTAATCCCTCAGGACTTAAACCTTTACATGCCATACATTTATTGTACAGCAAATTCATCCCTGCAGGTCTTTAACCCTTTGACGCCTAAACCGGCCAGACTTAGTATTTTACTTTGTCTAACACCAGACAATTTTACTTGTCAATGGGGAACACCTGGGAGTCAATGGGTTATAACAATTAAAGAGGGTAACATAATAAGCTCTCCTAATATACAATATTCACTTGTCAGTTTTTCTATTGCTGCCAAGCCCTTATCATTTTATTAATAGATTAGCTACATTCTAAAACTGACAGGGAACCCAGAAACCTTTCTCAATATAGGGGGTGCAGGGGTGGCGCAGTGGTGAGATGTGTATGTGGTGAGAGCTCTTGCTTCCCACCAATGTGGCACGGGTTTGATTCCAGACTCGGTGTCATATGTGGGCTGAGTTTGTTGGTTCTCTTCCCTGCACCGAGAGGTTTTTCTCTGGGTACTCCAGTTTCCCCCTCTCCTCAAAAACCAACATTTGAGTTTGACTGGATTTGCGTCGGTTGTTAATTAATAATTTCACTTTACAGTGCCTCTAATTAGTGCTCTAGCTAGCACTAGTTAAGAACAAATAGACACTTAAACAAAGTTCCTTTCTTTCCTTTCCTTTTTCCAGTCAAACTCACTACGTACAAATTAAGAACATGCAAAATTTGTAGATGTATGGAATCAATAAAAGAAAAGAAACTGCAGAAACCTTTATTGACTGTTACATGATAGTGTATGATTAAATTATAATAATTATTTTGATTGAAAATGAATGCAAATTAAACTCACTAAAGAATCCAATTTTGATATTCCATTTCTCTCCGTTTGGCTACTGAAGCTGACTTGTGAGGCATCAGATCCTCTACTCCAACTGGAACAAAAGCCATACATGTAAAAAAAATAAAATTAATGCTCACCTTCTTTTGTCTTTATTAGTTTTCCAGGACAAAATTTGTTTCAAATCAAAGATATAAACATTATTACGTTGAATTATTATTATTACAGGCTGTGCGTCATAGGACGGTATTAATAATATTATTTTGCTGCAAAGCTCACACAAGCATAAAAGGATTGATAATACCTAGAGTATCAAGCAGAAGACACATTAAATACAGCGTTACAGGTAATTAAATTACCAATTTTATATTTATTGATCAGTAGTTGGTTTTATCCCATGAAGAATCATTCCACTATGTTATATTTCATGATCAGGGACTCCATATATGGAACTCATTCCAGTTGTCCAACCGCCCCTGATCGATAATGATAATAATAATAATAATAATAATAATAATAATAACTCATTTTGCCTTGTGTTATTCTCTTTCTCTTATTTTTCTCTTGAAAGACACAAGGCAAACAGCACTGCAATCAACGAGAAAGAGCTTTAATATACATGTAAGCCATGCCTGAGTCACCAGCAGAAGCCACTAATTACATACGACATAATTTGTACACTTTGTTGCCTTTGAACTTGATCATAAATTAATTACCTTCTTGATCTATCGACACTCATTTTGCCTTGTGTTTATACACCAGCTGTTGTTTCTTTGTCAGAGTCAATCTACAGGTGGAAAATGTTAGTTATAGTTTGTTATTTTGTCTCTGGAAATCATGACATGCATTAACATTTTTCAAGAAATACTTTTAATATTGCATCACCCAGAATATATTTCCCTACTTACAGTAATTTATTATTTCTCTTGAGTTTGCACCTCAACATTTTGTCCATGGGACCTGTAGGTTAGCTAGAACATGTAACTGTAACCAAGGTTTCTAAATTAAAAGATAAAGTGCTTACTATGACCAAAAAATCAATTCTTCTTTTTCTTTGGATTCAAAACTAACTTAGTTAAACACTAAAATAATGACCCAAGTTTTAAGCCTTGATTTCAAAAAGAGACTTGTTTATTTTAAATGGGATTTCCTATCTAATGGACCGTCTACCAATTTAATACTAACTTTAAAATCTTGAGAGCGCTGGATTGAAGAGAAAATGATATCGATGACTGACAGAGCTATTTTAGTAATGCAATGCAAGTGTATGTGGCTGAATTAATGTGCAGCGCAGGAGTTTTGGGCTTTCTGACTCTTGTTTTGCATATCTAACAAGCTGCATTTACATGCTGAAATAGACCATTCTACAGTTCTGTGGCCAGTTACCAGGCCTTGAATGATAGCGAGGCTGGAGTTGACCTTGCTTTGATACAAACCATGCTAACACCAGCCTGGTGTGGCCAACACAACACACATGCACACAAACATTTCACCCGGTCAATTAGCAGCCAAAGACAGCTGTTTCGGCCTTGCTGGGCCTCATCAGCATGGTGAAGCTAACATACCAGGCAGGTGTTCCTTTCAGTATCCACCCCAATGCGCAAAACAAGAAAGATATGGTCTATTAAAGCTGTACTATACACGGAATACACATTTTCAAGTTTAACACAGCGATTTTAAAGGGACATTTATAGCTTGTATTGCTATACATGCGCTCCTCACTCCCTTAAATAGGGTGCCATTTTTTGGTTTTGGGCTGTAAAAAGGGTATCAAATCTCGATTTTCTAACCTTAAATGGGGTCAGGGTTTGAGAAACTTGGCGGCACATATATGCCTATCCTAAATTGTCGGTAGTACCACCCCCCCCCCCCCCCCCCCCCCCCCCCTCCACACCACCGGGCCGTTACCGTTATAAACTGGTTTTGTAGCTAGTGAGAATTGTGCAGAGTGTTTCGCAGAGTTATTTTTCGATATAATGACACGCATCTCGTTGTAATCACTTTTTCTCACTTTTCGAACGAGATCCAATTTCGGAGAACAGATCCGTGTCCGTGACCGTGTGTTTCAACATAGCCAATTCTTTGGAGAATGGCATACTTTTTTCAGGGCGATTCTCTCAATTGTCTCGGAAAGTAAAAACACTGTATTATTACTATTCTCAATTACATTATTCCCTCTGAAAAATGAGTGATTTTTCCATCCCCAACCATGCCTTTGTCTTCCAAGTAAGATCAACTTAATAGTTGGGCATGTTTAACCAAGTTACGTGGTTGTGTCATTATGCATTTGATTATAAGACGCAAAGAAATTTTACAGAAGCTTCAAATTCTACCTAAACTAT
The DNA here is from genome assembly GCA_023091755.1 of Montipora sp. Colony 1 RG-2022. NCBI lineage: Eukaryota > Metazoa > Cnidaria > Anthozoa > Scleractinia > Acroporidae > Montipora > Montipora sp. Colony 1 RG-2022. The sequence continues at coordinate 19,437 of JALIRR010004247.1, read as the reverse complement.
GGCTTTAAAGTTAAATCTTACCATAAAAATACCCATCGAATGCAACTGTTCGTATTCGTTCACGAAACATTGTACTTCCTTGAATTCTGAAATTCGAAATGTGATTGGTTCCGTAAAACGAAGGCCACTCTCCTCAGAATTCCTCGGAATTTTCCTCGGAACGAGGGTTGAGAGTTTTCGGGAATCCCCAAATTTTTTCGTAGTATGTAATATTCCTTGAAATCTGTCGATAATACCCGCAAGAAGATATGGAAGCTGTCAAAGGTGATTGGTCTGTATTAACTTTGAAGGAGAGCAAGGGAAATAAGATTCAATTATTGGACAAGATCCGGGACGAAGTGCATTCCGTTATTTCTACTTTAAGTTCGTCTGAAAGAGATATCCTGGCTGTTAAGAATGAAGTACTGCCTATTTTAAAACGTATTTACGAAGGCTTGGATTTGATAAAGGCATCTGTTAAGGAGGAAGGTAGTATTGTACCTTTATATGTAAGCTTATGTCCATCGTAGTTGAGCTTATCTTCATTTGAAAGATCCTCTCCCCAAATGTCTTCAACGTTTCACGTCAAGAAACGTTCTGTTCGAAGAATATTACCATTGGGACGTCATTTTTTTTAACTTTCAGGGTAAAACAATCCCTATAATTCCCTTTATAGTCTTCATGCAAACTTGTATCTTTTTGTCTGGGATCGAGAATTTTAATAGAAAATAGGGGTGTACATCCCGGGGTGTACATTTTGGATTTTGGTCACGCTTAAGGTGTTCTGGGCAAAGCGCCAATATTTTAAGCCGCCAAGGTCCCGTTTAGGGTTCCGCGAAGAAACAGAATTACGCGAAGAGAAACAGAAGTCAAATTTTCTTTTTAACTTGTTTTTAGGGGTCAAAATTTTCTTAAGCCACGCCCAGATTGGTCTCCTTTGGGGGTCACAAAAAGCTTGAGCCACGCCCAGATGGTCTCCTTTAGGGGTTATTAAAATTCAAAATCCCCGTCTGTTCCCCCGGGTGCTACTTTATGAGTCTTTATGAGTCTTAATGCTATGGTCCTATTCATAAAAACAGCGCTACCAATAGACTTCTGGCAGTCCCTTTTTAGTCATTGGAACTGCCCACTTTACCCATGCAAGCAATCTTAAATGGGGATCCCTGTTCTCTCCTCGGCTCTTTGGCTGGCTTGCATGACTAAAGTGGGCTGTTTGCACGATCAACTGACTTAGAAGGGACTGCTACCAAATTTTACAGTAGGAAATTCTTCTGTACTACTGATGCACTGATGTACTTAATGGGATGCTTCCATGCTTCCCCAATCCAGTGCGGCCTTTGTCCAGGCTGACACCCCTTTTATACATGTATGTATAAAAATAATTATTATTGAAAAGAAAAATTGCAATTTCATAGATGTGATCAGGCATGCTAATGGCTCATTCTCTCAGAGGCAATTAACGCACATAAAACAAGTCAAATTTTGTTAATAAATTTTATTATAAACCATTTTCCACCCTGTGAGGACTTCCATTCAGTCTGTCCATTTCCAGCCAAGAGTGAGAGACCTAAGCTCAGCCAAACGAATATAAATACATCAAGTTCACTTCGCTATTTATCAATACATGTACATTAGAGACTGAGTACAAAATCTAAGACTCTTTAAATTAAACAACAAGACATCACTGACTTTCCTTCAGCCATTTTGTGTACATTGGAGGGTCAGGCTTCTCACCACATGACTAATTTGGCGGGAAAAAGTGAGTTGCATGACGGGGTGACACATGATAAAAATCCACAGAGCCAGAAGTCTGCAAGTCTGCTGGTCTGCAAGGGGATGGTACAAAACGTGGACCCCCAAACTGGTTCCCTTATCTGGACCCCTCAAAAATTAATTAAAAGAAGACAATATGTACAAATACCTGGTACAACTTGTGGGCTCATTAAGCATTGAGAACTTTGCTCCTTCGAAAATGTACTCAATAATTTTATTTATCAATTCATGCCCATTTTTATACCACTTTATTTGCATCGTCAGTGTTGTGCCTTCAACAATTTCCTAGTCATCCACGCACACCCCAGTAGTATGTTACTTTCTTTATTTTATTGGGTGGTCATATCATTATAGTCAATGTTAATAATATATGTCCTTATATTCGGTGCCTTCTTCATTATGATCAGCTCCAGTCTTCCCAAGGGCCCCCATAATACAATGCTCACCACTTCTGCTCTCTTTTCAATCAGATGAGTACAAAATTGGTAGACAAGACATACATTCTAAAAGGACACATAGCTAGTTAAGGTATTTAATAAGAAAGGAGAAGATTAATTACCCTCAATATAGTTTTACTGTTGCCTGTATGTGAACTGAATCAGTTGGGTACAAATAACCGATACTGGGTTTACCACCGAATATAACCAAGTATAATGGAGAAAACACAGAATGTAATAAAAATGGTACCCAATGTAAAGACATACCGGTAAGCAGCAAGAGTAATAAGATAACCACCCAATAAAATAAACAGACCGTAAGCACTAGCTAGCTGAATAATTATAATGATATGACCACCTAATAAAATAAAGAAAGAAATATAAGACAATTCTGGTGAGTGTGTGAATGACAAGGAGTGTTTTGGTCAGGAGTAGTTGTTGAAGGTACAACGGTGACGATGCAACAGTGGTATGAATATGGGTGTGAGAAAAAAAAATATTGAGTACATCTTGGAAAGAGGGACGTTTTCAGCTCTAATGAACCCACAAGTTGTACCAGCTATTTACATATTGATTTCTTTAATTTTTGAGGGGGTCCAGAAAGGGGTCCAGAATGGGGGTCCACGTTTTGTACCCTCCCCGTCTTCAACTCTGCAGTCTGCATTTTTCGCACACCACCTTGTAATCTTAGTTAACATTCAGTAATACAATTTTACATCCATGAGAGTAGTATCAAATTGTGTCTGGATACTACACTGCTCATTTTGTTGCAGGATCAAGTGTGTTAAGGGCTGTAGGGAAAGTAAGTCAGTCAGAGTTAACAGGATGGGAACGTCTTGGCGAGGGTGAATTTTCAAGTGTGTACAGGGCCAAACTGAAAGGAAATTATGTCGCTGTCAAGGTCTTGAAGAATCTCGAAGAAACTAGTCCACTTCTTACTGAAGGAAATCTTTTAAGGTATGCTAACTTTATATAATAATAGGTAAAATTTTTTTAACTTTGTTGTGCAATGTTTGAGAATGCTTAATAAATCCTACTGTCTGATTCTGAGTAGGCATTATGACCAACATAATGTAAATATAAACTATTATAGTACAATACACAGAATATAAATTTCATTAAATTTTCTACTTTCCACTCTACCTATTTAAGCATGCAGAGCAAACAATAAACTGTTTGTAATGTGTTGAGATTGTGTTTTACTGATATTATTGTTCCATCTAGTAGATAGAGTGAAAGATTACTAGACTTGCACGCTGGAGAATATGTGCTTCCCTTGATACAAACCTCTAGGAGTTGGAATATTTAAGATATTAGCCTAACTGATTTACAACAGTTTTACAGAAATACTGTGCATGTTACAAACCAAAATTGTTCTTAAAACGTTTTCTTGTTCAAGTTTGCTTAAGAATATTTTTTTGTTTAAAGATACTTAATATCAAGGATTATTTTAAAAAAAAACATTTGGTAACCAGCATATCTAACCTCAACCTCATTCCCAGGGAAGATGAGAGACCCTGGGAATGAGGGTGATCTCAACTTTTAGGATAAGCCAATTAAATAGTTTCTTAAGAAATTGTGATGCTGCGTCGGTGGGGATGTGAAACAGAGAAATGGGTTTACAGTGTATCAACTGCTCAACTAGGTTGATATATTGGTAAATCGGGACGTGTACAAAAGGTGGACCCGATGTCCATGGACCCCTTCATGGACCCAGTCCATGGATTACCCCTGTGGACCATGGCGTCGTTTTGTGAATTCAATATGTGTTACACACAGAAAAATCTTAAGATGAAAATGATTAGTGATCCTCAATCTTATCTGCAGTGGACAATTTAAGCAATTCTCTCTCACAGATATATACCTAAAAAATTCAGGTGGCTTCAATGTGATTCGGAACCCATGACATCTGCAATGCCAGTGCAATGCTCTACCAACTGCGCTATGAGGCGACTCAGTTGGGAACAGGTCAATTTGTTGCTCTTGTGTGTTCCCATGAAAGGATTCCATGAATAAAATGAAATGTATCATTTGAAGTGTGGGTTATAGACGAATCCTGTTGGAGCCTGCACCAGATAAGTGCAAATAAGTTTGAGGATCACCTCTCTCTTTTGTCTAAAGATTTTTCTGCATGTAACACAGGTTGAATTTACAAAATGAGGGGTCGTCCACAGGGGTAGTCTGTGGACCTGTTCCACAGGGGTGATCCATGGACCTGGGGTCCATGTTTTGTATACATCCGGTAAATCGTGGTAAACTGTTTCGGCCATTTCCTTGTTAACACAGAGATCTGCGACATGATAACATTGTTGCATTCAGAGGCATGAACATTTTGGAATCTGACGTGCAACATGAGAAATTCACACTGAAGGCTGAAAGTCCATTCCTCATCATGGAATACATCCCCAAGAATCTATACAGATTTGTGGAAGATCACAAGACACCAGAGTCTCAAGGACTTCCCAAGAGTCAAGTGTGGACTATTGCCAGAGGGACAGCAAATGGGTTGATGTACCTTCATACACTGCACCCACCTATCAGTCACAGAGACTTGAAACCTGATAATATACTGGTAATTTCATTTTAAGGACGTTCGCACCCAAAACGTTCCCACATACAGATTTTTTTAAAACTTGCCACGCAGAAAGGCACCGGTAATGATCTACTTTTGCGAAAAAGGCCAAAAAAATGGGAGGTCACAGTGCTCATTTTCAAGATCATGAGGTGCACTTTTAGAAGCTTGCGTTATTTTAAGACGATCTTAGCTTACAACTGTCAGCAATGAAAAAGTACATTAGTGAAATTTAGATCAGGTAAACATACTCAATTCAACATAACTAATATAACTAAACAAACTTTTGCAGCTGATCTCTTTTTCTGAGGTGAAATAGACCTTGAAAAATGATACATATTAGTCTAGGAAAGAAAACTTCGGTCACACGAGAGCATAAAAGGCGAAATATTTGTAACTTCTCACGTACAGATTTTTTTGTTTTTTGTTAAAATGGACAAAATCAGGAAAGTAAGTGATCTACGGAAAGTAAAATGGGGGTCACCGAGCATTCAAGAGAGTAAAATCGCTGCGAAGTTCTCAAAGCAATTGTCTATTCGCACTGTAACGCCATTGCGTGACATTTCCGAGAAGACCTGGGTCCACAGATATCCCATGATGCCACATGCTTTCACTTTTCATTCTTGTGGAAAATGTTTGTGCCTTTAGCATCGTGTTTACCTTCGTGGTCTGCGATGCATGACGTGTGTGTGACACGCGCGAAAAAATGCGCAGTGGCAATGGCCACGAACGTCCTTAAGGGAAACAATGCTAAATTATATCAAAAGTCAATTTATATTTAATTTATTTTGATAAGTTACTTAAAATGATTACAGCTGACACGAATAGTGCATTTTCTAATGAATTTAATTCACCTATAGGCTGAGCTTAACAATGATTATAATTGTGCTTAATTAATCATTATTTATTAATTAGTAATAATAATTATTAATAATTAATTATTAGACTTGAATTTGCAAACTTTTGAGGAACCATTGAAGACAATAATGGTCACTCAATCATCTTTAACTTGTTATTAATGAGTATTTTTGCTGCTTTTCACTTAGTTGGACATTCGAAGTCTGAGAGTAAAATTAGCTGACTTTGGCCTGTCACGAACCGTTGAGAGAACTGGAAATGACCTTTCTTTATTTCATGCACGCTGGACAGCTCCTGAAGTTTGGGATGAGTATATTGATGAAGAATTTTTTAATGGTAAATTTTTAATCATGGTAATATAATTTCTATTAGTAAATAGCACTTTTTGTTTTCAAAAGGCAATACATCTTTGGAGTCGAGTCAGGTGGACAATCTGTAATTCTGGTCTTGTATTAGTTAGGGATGAGATTTCTTGTTTAATTAGTCACTAACTTCAGCTCCGTTGACTGGTGCAACAGCAATAATTCTAGAAGAACTTTTCATCAGGTTATGATCAATAATATTTAAGTAATTATAAAAATGAGCATGACAGGTGGAACAAAAAATCCAAACAAACAGGAATGGCTATATCTACCAACTTGACCTCTCTGGTTTCCTTATCAACAAACACAATAATTGCTTGATTGCACTAGATTGTCATGTTGGCATAACAACTTATAACGTTACTTTGTTCTCACACACTCCAGTTTATTATTATTATTATTATTATTATCATTAACATTATCATTATCATTATCATTATTATCATTCCATTATCATTGTCATTATCATTATCATCATTATCATTATTATCATTCCATTATCATTATCATTCCATTATCATTATCATTATCATTATCATTATCATTATTATTATTATCATTATCATTATCATTATCATTATCATTATCATTATCATTCCATTATCATTGTCATTATCATTATCATTATCATTCCATTATCATTACTTGATTCCATCCAGCTCTTCGTCTTTACATTATGTGAAGCCAGGTACTCCTGAAAAATTTTGTGAGCTCCTTTAACCAATGGTACTTGTAGCAGTTTCAAATCATCCATGGATATGAAGTGAATGGTGACCTTCTCTTTTCTCATTTTGTTAGTTCTATACACAGACAAAATACTGGATACATAAACAAAGACAAAAAACAAGAACACAGCGAGTTAACCACATGCAAATCCGAGAGGGACCCCATGTGACCCAAACCAAAGTGAAATTAAGTAAACAAAAAGAGGAATCAAAAGAAAGGAAATAAAATGAAGTGAAAATGGTAGCCACACATTTTGTTCCCATGAGCTTTCATCATGTGTAAAGTGAGATAAAGAATTCTGTTGTTTATCACCAGTATTACTATAATATTGTTGTTGTTTTTGTACTATTATTCAATCAATAACAATAATTATAATTATTTACTTCCAGAAAGTGAAACTGAAAGTGAAGAATCGTCTATTTCAAAATGCCTCGCCAGTTCAATTATGCATTTGATGTTTCTCATCTTTGATGCCCTGATCATTTTTCTGAGCAAGCCATTATCCTTGTGGCTCTGGAAAAGTACAAGTAAGCCAATTTTAGTTAGTTTCTATACATATGTGTACCGTCTTTAATTATTTCCATGCCAATAAATACAATACAATACATACTTAATTGACCGCTCCCCATAGGGGCTTTTCAGGGCCAATGGTACTTGTAGCAGTTGCAAATCATCCATGGATATGAAGTGAATGGTGACCTTCTCTTTTCTCATTTTGTTAGTTTTATATACACAGACAAAATACTGGATACGTAAACAAAGACAAAAAACAAGAACGCAGCGAGTGAACCACATGCAAATCCGAGAGGGACCCCATGTGACCCAAACCAAAGTGAAATTAAGTAAACAAAAAGAGGAATCAAAAGAAAGGAAATAAAATGAAGTGAAAATGGTAGCCACACATTTTGTTCCCATGAGCTTTCATCATGTGTAAAGTGAGATAAAGAATTCCGTTGTTTATCACCAGTATTACTGTAATATTGTTGTTGTTTTTGTACTATTATTCAATCAATAACAAAAAATATAATTATGTTCTTTCAGGAAGTGAAAGTGAAAGTGAAGAGCAGCTGTCACAAGAAGATTACCCAGGTGACCCAGAAGATGAAATGTTTTACTTGCGTGCTGACATTTATTCATATGGACAAGTGGTGGCATACACTCTGACAGGGAAAATGCCTTGGCATGGGCGTAACTCTGTGAGTGTGAAAGGTATTCAGAATAACTTGATTCGGAAGGATGACAGGGTGGAGGTACCAGAGGAACTTGGTGGTCAGCTGAGGAATGTTATACAGGACTGTCGCATGAGCAATCCTGAAGAGCGACCCACAGCTGAAAAACTAGTAATGGACTACTTCAGTGGTAAGAAGAAGCTTCTGTGGTTCCATGGAGAAATTAATTTCATCTTTTTGCCAATTTCTGCTGCCTCCCACCCCAGAAAAATCATGGAAGGGGGGGGGGGGGGAGGAGAGTTTATAATTAATGCTGCTGACAGCCAATTTCAAAATAAATATGACTTCTTCCAGAATGTGTGGTGTAATATAAAGATGAATTGGACAGATTAACTATCTTTTTGAGATAATTATTTACACTGTATTTTTCAGGAAATTGGGGATGTCTTTTTCCATCTTAAGTTCTTTTTGTGGGGGCTGCAGTGAGCTTCCTTGGTTTTTAATTTTGCTCCCTGATTCTTCCACTCTGCTTTCCATTTACATTTTACTAACTATAAATTTGCAGGTGATATCAATCCTTACCAAGCTGAAGCCAGAAGTGCTGAATTCTTCTCTTGCGGTTTTCTGAAGCACACTTCCATTTTTGTTGCTGAGAGTTTAGTAGACGAGGTATATTATCCCTCAACTATTGCCACCTGTTTATTTATGCATTTTCCTTTAACAACATGACGATTTTGATCATATAATTAATTGTACTTGTACCTTTACTCTAAAATTCCCTAATCTGGAGACTTTCGATGACTATTTTAGAAGTGGAGAAGTTCCAATACTAAAGTCACATTCTTGAAAACAATGGCATGAGAATTGTGGGAGCAGTTTTGATATCGTTTTAGGGCATATGGATAAAAATATGTTGCCTTGTTTTTGAGGACATGAAAACGATTTTGAAAATGCACTTAGCTAGTTGCTGGAAGCTGTCTTGCACTGTTAAGTTAAGCTTGTAGAAAGAGAAAGAGAAAGAGCGTTCACCATTAAGAAATTGTTCCATAGCTAGGTCCACAAGGTCCAGTCACACATCCAGGTCCAGTCTTAAATAAACAAGTCCAGTCATTCCACCTTTGCAAACAAATATAAAACAGTTGGTTTATGCAATTTAATTACGTTAATTTGTCAAACATTTTAACAGTTTTTACCTTTTACTATTTGTTAATTTTCTTAGTTGTTTGGTTTCAGTCGTCACATGAGGACTGAGCTTCTCTATGATGTTTCATTCAACAGTCCAGTGAAGGCTTCCTGAGGACAGGTGTTCGTCCCCAAGGCTTTCAGCCTGAGTGTCTTTTGTGTAAAGTGGAAGTTGGAAATGTGGAGTACAATGACGTTCCAAAGGAATGGCTGTATGAACAGAAATACCGCAACAATTATGCACATTTCAGACAGGTAAAATTAATCAGCATCTATGCGTTGTGTGACTTCTGTCCCAGAGATGCTCTTCGTGATGCTTATTGAAGTCAGAGTGCATCTAATTGCTCGCATTTCAGGTCATATGAACTTTGAGTGATTGCTGTGCGTCAATTGACTATCAGGCATAACACATGGCAGGAAAGTTGCTTTAAATGTAGATGGTCCGAGAAAACAATAACTCCACTGGGGTAGGGGGAAGGGGTGAATATGGGAGTTAAAGGCACCAGGTCATGCGCTCCTGATATCACTACCCAGCTATAAATTTTCTTGACTGTACTTAGGCAGCAATCGATAAGAAGATTGAAGACAATCCTGCTATTGCACTCAAGTCATTAATTACCTCCCGCGAAGAAGAAGAGGAACGGCAAGAAATCCAGCTAAGCTTTGGACAGACAACTTATTGCCACCACAGAGCCGTACGGGAAATCTGGAGGAATCTCGAGGAACATACAAAGAGGGAGCTGGTTGTGTGTAAGAATACCGTGCATCCAGTTTTTAGTACCTCATTTGGACTTCATGTTGCTGTACTCACAGCAGATAAGCCACAAAAGTTCATATTTGCAAGAAGGGCTAATCGAGGTACGACCTATAGTTAAGGTGCTGGTACCCTGTGCAATTTTTCCTACAACTTATCTCGCAATTTTGTTGGTACGAAACTTCTCACACTGCGAACCAAGTTGCTTGATGGGGATTGTACACAACAAAACGTCACTTTTTCGACGAATCGCATTGAGGTTAAAGGAATTTCCCCAGCCCTGGGGATTTTTTCTGGCAAAGTCCCCAGTATTTCGTAAAGCAAAACATTCAACAAGTCTGCGAACCAAGTTGCTTGACAAAACACAGGTCACAGGTCAGTTTTACAAATGAATACAGAAAGTATCATCTTATTATAGCTAACCGCATTAGTAAAATCCAACTAGTGGTCTATTATCAATGCTGCGTTCTGATTGGTTGAGCTACTAGTAGGGATTTGTTATAGCTCACTAGTAGCAAAGTCCCCAGTACTTCCAAAACAAAATTAAAGTCTCAACAAGTCTTTTGTCTGAGGATTTTTTTGACCAACTAGTTGGAGGTACAAAACACAGGTCACAGGTCAGTTTTACCAAATGAATACAGAAAGTATCCTATCCTTATTATAGCTAACCTTTATTAGTATCACCCAACTAGTGGACTAATGCAAATGCTGCATTTTGATTGGCTACGCTACTGGAGGACTATTAGTAATAGTCATCGAGTAGCGAAAAGCGTGACGCTCTTTCTTTCGTTTTATTCCCAAATAAATATATTTTCAACTTGCATTTGCTGACTTTATTATTGCCTTTTCTGTCCGACTAGTTGGGTGATACTAAAACGGGCTATTGACCCGTAGCCCTTGCGGGCTACGGGTCTAATTGTTAAATAGGCCTAAACAAAAGGTTTTAGGCCTAATCTTAGCATTGGTGGACGGTTAGGGTTGTTTCTGTATTGGTAAAACGATGAGTCAGACTTGTGACCTGTGTTTTGTAACTGCCCCATATCAGGACTTGCAAGGGTTAGCAAACACTCGAGACTGCCATGAACCTCCCAGTTTAGAACTTAATTTTAGCAATTGCGTTGAGAAGCCTGAAAACACATTTTTTTTTGCAGAAGGGATGGCGACTCCGGGCAAGTTCACATGTGGTGCTGTCGAGAGTGCGTCAAAAAAGATTACGTCTACAAGGAGACCGAAGGTGGCCGCGAGGCTTATGTAGACTTAATACAAACTGCCAAGCGAGGATTAAAAGAAGAATTTGGAGTTGAGCTAAAAGACGACGATATCAGAGCACTGTGCCTCACAACTGTTTACCTGAAATTTGACACACATGAGTGGGGTTGCTGTGGTTTCGTTGACTTGTCGGACTCCCGAGTGGCATCCGAACGCCGACTGACGTTTGAAGAACTTGGCTCCCGATTCACAACCGCCCCCAAGGACAAGTTTGAGCACGAAGAGGTGGTCGCCGTGGATTTTGAACTAACGAGGATGGTGGAATTTGTACGAGAGAATTACGAAGATTTTGCCAGCTCTGCTAAACTTGTGGTTGTGAAGGTGTTGCAGTCGTTTTTTGGAGTTGGTGCTGTAGAAAGAGAATTTCGTCTTCATTTGGAAGATGGTGTTTAAGAGAGCAACTTTGAAAACACCAGTGAAACAAAGGGAGTGGCCAGATGTTTTAGGATTTTTTTCAGAATCAAAAAGTTAGAACCACGTTTTGAAGTAAAAATTAGCAATTTCAGAATACCCCGCAACACCTCACCACTATTGTTTCCCGGAGGCGGCATTATTTGAAGAAAGAGTCGGATTACAAAAGAGCTTATTCTTATTCAATGAAATGCAAATAAGTTGCGGGTATTCTGCAATTTAGCCAAAAATTAAATGTTTAGTGGAATGAAATTTGCCGAATTGTTAGCAATCATGCTGACCCTGGCCTCATCCCGTCAATTCAACTGGAAAGTCTCTCACCGTAGCTTTCGTTTTAATTGCCTGAGTCTAAGTCTAAGTGAAGGATCCAGCACCCGGCAAATAGCTTGACTCCTGGCTGTCTGATTATTTATCTCTAAAATAGAGGGAGGAATGGTCAGATGGGAACAGGGAATGGAAATCTCTGACACATGATATCTCTAAAAAACGTGGAAGTTGAACTTGAACGAAATGCAGACTTCCACAAAAATCGTTTATTTCAAAATGCCTAGCCAGTTCAATTAAGCATTTGATATTTCTCATCTTTGATATCCTGATCCTTTTTCTGAGCAAGCAATTATCCTTGTGGCTTTGGAAATGTAACAGTAAGCCAATTTTAGTTAGTTTCTATACATAATTATGTGTACCGTCTTTAATTATTTCCATGTCAATAAAGAGGATCTTGTTGCCAATCAGAATCTCCATCATTATAGAAAGGCTGGGTGGAGGCTGTTAAGGCTGTTAAGTTAAACCATTGAATGTTGAACCACCCCTGTTGACGAGTAAAACCATCTGGCGTTAGAGTAAAATCTATAAAGTCTCACTCCTAAGAGTCAAGGGGTTAACTCAGTGTCTCTACGAAGTGAGACCGTAAACAGATGTCACTCTGTTAGTAAAAGTCCAACGCCAGACGATTTTACTTGTTAACTGAGGGCGCCCTAGGGCGCACTAATAGTCAATAGGTTTAACCTATTGACTACCCTCTCCCTCGTAAGAGTGACACTTATAGATTTCACTCTGTCTAACACCAGACAATTTTACTCGTCAATAGGGATCTCTTCAGGGATGAATGAGTTAACAACATCAACGTCCACTCAAAAACTATGTTCTCTTTAACCCTCTCCCTCCTAAGAGTGACACTTACAGATTTTACTCTGTCTAATGCCAGACGATTTTACTCGTCAATGGCGATCTCTTCAGGGATGAATGGGTTAACAACATCGAGATCCACTCAAAACCTATGTCCCCTTTAACCCTCTCCCTCCTAAGAGTGATACCTATAGATTTTACTCTGTCTAATGCCAGACAATTTTACTCGTCAATGGGGATCTCTTCAGGGATGAATGGGTTAACAACATCTAAGTCCACTCAAAAACTATGTTCCCTTTAACCCTCTCCCTCCTAAGAGTGATACTTAAAGATTTTACTCTGTCTAATTCCAGACGATTTTACTCGGACGCTGAGTCTGGGAATCGAACCCGGGTCTTCAACTTTGCTTAAAGGCCAAAGCCCGCCGCACACGACGAGGAAAGAGCTGAGAAAACTGCCTCGCAAGGCGGTTTGCTGGCCGTTTCCTCACGTGTGCGGGAAAATTGTGATGAGAAATTCACCTTGTGAGTCCTCGTGAGAATAAAATCAAACATGTTTAATATTTTTGGCCTCGCGAGACAAATTCCTCACTAAGTGCGGCCATCGAGCTGAGCTCGGTCAATCAAGCGTCCAATATAGTACATGGCATTTTCACATGGTATCAGTGGCGTCGGAGTTTCTTCCTTCGACGTCTTTTTAAACCACTGAAGTCACGTGAGAATGCCATGTATTTTATTGGATGCTTGACTGACCGAGCTCAGCTCGATTCGTACGATGGCCGCACGCAGTGAGAATTTGCCTGGTGGCGCCAAAAATATCAAACATGCTTGATTTTATCCTCACGGCCTCCCAAGGCGAATTTCTCTCCAAATTTTCTACACATACGTGAGGAAAGGGCTGAGCAAACTGCCTCGCGAGGCAGTTTGCTCAGCTCTTTCCTCACCGTGTGCGGCGGGCTTAAATCTTTGTAGTTTTTGTGAAGTCTTACTTGGTAGCACTGTGTAAACTGTCTTTGGTTTGCTGTATATTGGTATCAGTAGCTCGTCATGTGATTTGTTGGTGTCGAGAACCATCCCGTCTAGGTTGGGGTCAAACAGAGTCAGCAAAGACTGCGCCAACTCCAAACCAACTTTTTTGGAATTGAAGTTTGCATGCGTCCTGTTATCAAAAGGCAAATGAGTCTAAATAAAGAAAGATTCTAGCAAAGGATGGCCAAAAACCAACGGCATAATTTGCAAGCACCCTTAGTATATACGTAATAATGTACATGAAAAAAAATTCTTCACTCTGACTGGCTAAGAGAAATGCAGTTTTCAGGTAACACAGTGCAGAAAAGAGGTAATTCGGTGCAAAGACAAAAGAACAAAACCAGGAATTCTGACCAAAGAAAGTCACAAACAGCAAATCAAATGCGATCCCTAGATGACGCAATTTTTTGGTGTTGTAAGAGTGCGTTGCTTGTAATTCTGCTTAATCACGATAAGCTATCTAGACTGAGTGTCCAATGCATACTATTATGATGGCCCAGGAAGGTCACAGTCCAGTTTTAATTTTGCGACTTGTCACCAGTTTTCTCACGGATCACAGGTCACAGTTCATTGTTTTACCAATACACAAAGTATCCTAAACATCCATAAAAGCTAACCTTCGGCCTAAAAGCTTTTGTAGCTTTCATGAATGTTTAGGATACTTTCTGTATTGGTAAAACAATGACCTGTGACCTGGTAAAACAATGACCTGTGACCAGGGAGAGAACTGTTGACGACTCACAAAATTAAAACTGGACCGTGAATAAAATTAAAACTGGACTGTGACCCTCCTGGGCCATGGTATACTATTAATAAGTAATCACATGATTTTTCTCGTGCAATTTGCAATAAATGAGCACTCGTAATTTTTTTCAAAGACTACAAATTGCACTCCCGCAATGTTAAAAAACGAATAAAACAAGTTAATTTTAATAGCCTACTGGAAATTGAATGTAAAGACTGTTTTTTATGTAATGATTAACTTATCATTTTAAACATGTAAATACACATACATATAAATTTCATATTTTGTAATTTTTAAGTAATTTTAGCACGAGGTAATTAGGTGTCCCCAATTAGTGCACGTTGTACGCTAGAGCTTTTTGACACGGTAATAAAGTTCTTGCTTGCTTGCTTGCTGGCTTGCTTGCTTGCTTGCTTGCTTGCTTATTGGGGTTAGGTGGGAACAAGTGATCTCAAAATCACGACGTCAGGGAAAATCGCCTTCTTTTGTACTGCTGCACTTAAAAAAAAGAATCTTTATAAGCTTTTTACTTCGTTTGGAGTTTACTATGTTCTCTCTACTCACAAATGTTTCGGAAATTTTCGGTCAATTCGAGCCCAGCGATCATTGTCTCTAGCATGATTGTGACGCAGGCTAGTGTCGCACCAGCCCCCTAGCGTCAGCCTCAAAAGTTGCACTAGGTACAAAAACCCTGATACCGACTTGCATATATTCCTTACTGTTTGGTTTCACGTAACACATATTGAACAGGTCAAATGTTACTTTAAGCAGCTGGGTTTGTGTTTTCGTTTTGTTTTCTTTTTATTACCCGGTACACATTCGACGATCTCTGTGCTCAGTCAGAATTTCAGCCATTTTCTCAGCTGTAAGTAAATTGTGATCATGCCATGATTGAAATGATTACGTTACAACTCGGAAAGGAATGCTTTGCACTTGTTAGATACTACGTCTTTCTAATAATGGCTAGAATATCCGACTTCTGTAGTCCAAACTTTCACTTATGATTGTATTTTCCTTTTTGTGTTCGAGTCGGTCATTTTATCCACATCGCAGCAGTTTATGGTTCACCAGTTTGTTTGTCCGCTTTGAGCATGTTTACACTGGATAACAATAGTATCCGCGCTATAAATAGTTCGCCCATGAAGCCAAAACAAAGCAACAATAAAAGGGGAAAAACCCCATCCAGACTTTCAGTATGATGTACTGTTCTGCTGAACCCATCCAATCAAAGCGCTCCACGTTCACATCGGTTCTCCGGCACTGTCGATCGTTGCAGAGAAATAATCTGTAAAGCGAGGAAAGGGACGTTTTGGATCGACTAACTCGGCTTTCACGATGAATTGGCCTTTAACATTTTGTATGGTTTTGATTCTAAGTGCTTTGCGGCCAGCTTCTGCAGAAGGTAAGTGAAATAAGTAAAACAAACGTCAAAGGCACGGTGTTTACTGTTGAAATTTCACCTGTAACAGCTGTGGTTTAGGGTGAAAGTTACATGGATAAGATCGTCCTATGGCTCTCAGCTCATTACAGGGATTGTTGAGAATTTCTATCATACATTAATCGTGTTTACTTTTAGAGAGGAACGCAACGCCGCTTTGTGTACATCGTCGTGTTTTCACCAGACTATGAGAAATTTATATTTTATGGAGGGAAGCCATAGAAAACTTCGTAAACCTCGATGTCCTTCGTGAGTGCCCTGAATACATCATCTCGCAATCTATGAACACTAGCGTATGCCTTTTGAACCATACATACCAACTCTCCCGCATTATCCGGGAGTCTCCCGTACGGGTCATGAAATCTTCCGGATAAAAACAACTCTGGGCATTTTAAAGACTTTGCTCCATTGGAGGCTCAAATTGTATCCCCAAGTTAAAAAAAATTGGATTTTTTCAAACTTGTTTCATTGTTTGTTGATGCGTTTCTTCATCTCTGAACAAAACAAAACTCTGTTTGTTATCACAGCCATATAAACGATTGATTGATCAGATCTTTCCGTTTAACCAATAAAAATTCTCGACATAAGTGCTCTGTTTTCCTGCAAATTTCCTGTTCAAAATAGATTATTCTTGTATTCTGAAGGACTGCTGGGGCGGAAGGGGTAGGTGAGTGCGTTTTTGGGGGGAAGGGGGAATGAGTGAGTTAATCGTAAGGGGGGGGAAAGGGTTGGGGAGACCGGATGGAAAATATCTCCAGATTTTAGATCTCCAGAGTTTGGCATCCCTGCTTTTCTGGATCGCACCAGTGTAAACACAATTGTCAGTTTATCATTTTAAACCCTTTCGGTTTGAGCTCACGGGGCGATTTCTGACATTTATCTTCACTGATAAAATACTGGTTACAGGTTTACAAGTATAGTATAATCATAGTTTTATTATTTGACATTACTACATACGTTTCCATGGTTTTAATGGTTAATTGAGGATTGCGTCTTTTCCTTCTGCTAAGCTGCTTGCAGAGTGATGTTGCTTTTCAAATTCACCGGTTTTTCGTTCGGAGGTGCGGGAAGAAAGTAAAGCTGAATGGTTTTCTTAGCAGCACGCAAAACATCAAGGATTTAATCGATTGAATTTCAGTTTAACAACACTTCAAAGAAGAGAGTTCAGATATTTTCAAGCAACCGCGATTTGAAATTCATCTAAAGTAGCAGTTTGAACACAACATTGATTTTTCCTAGAAAATCACCTAAAAATAGACCCCGACAATCTTGAGCCCAATCTCTTAGCATTCAGTGACAGCGGCGAAAAATCCAATCCAAGGTCGGCCAATAAGCACATGCAACTACTTTTGCTATCCATATTAAAGCATCGTTCACTGTAAGCTTCATTTCAGTTGAAGGGCAGTAGCTACATCAGATATACCACTGAAAGTGTAAAATCGCTCTTATTCACCCGCTCATCCATTGGTTACTTGGGCTTCCAACTGAAACACACTACACCATTATTTATTCTTAAATTAAAGTAATGAAATGTCTGCAATAAATTAAAGAGGTTACATTTTTGTTTTTTGGCGACTCGTGTCAATCCTCCAGAACTACTATATCCTCATTCTTTCAGATGCATTGCAAAGATTTTTCTGTAAGAACGCCAGACACATCTGCCCCATTTAACCGCCAAAACTCTGTTCAAAATTGATAAAAGTTTACTTCATCGTTTTCTAACCGCGTTGTTACCTTTCCCAGCATCAGATGAGAGTACTCATGAGGGGAACAGTTGGTGCTGGAAAGAGTATACAGCGATTGGCCTGGTCGGAGGTACTATAGCAGTAGTCACTGCTCCTGTCGTCCTTGCCACGGTGGGATTCACCACTGGAGGAGTTGCCGCAGGCTCTGCTGCGGCCGTCATCCAGTCGGCAGCATATGGAGGTACTGTAGCCTCCACAAGTGTGTTCGCTGGGCTTCAGAGCGCAGGAGCGACCGGTTTTGGCGCAAGTGCAACAAGTGCTATCTTTGCAGGAGGGGCAGGAATTGCTACTTGGATCAAGAACAAGCTGTCTCCGTGTAACGATGAACCAAAATGTCCATCAGGCAAACAATAAATCCTAGCGGAATAGAGTGTTTCTGGCATGAGGATAGACATTTTTCACTTAGTAACTGAGAAGAAAAAAAGTAGTTGTAGCAGAACTATCTCTGGTTTTGAATACACGGTCCCTACTACAATTAATTTGCTGAGATATTCAGTGTTCTATCCTTCATTTAAAGTTATATCAGCTACGCTGAGGAACGTTTCTGTAGGTCATGAACTTCAGTTGTAAATATGTGATTGGTCCAGAATTAACTTCGTTTTCAACACGTATATAACTTAGAACTCTAAGAACATTTTTGTCCATTTAAACATATATTCTTGATTGCAACATTGTGAATTTTATGTAGTGTAGTGTAGCCAGTCGGTCTGTAAATCTGTACAATCTATATGGGTTGCATATTAGGGAACAAGGCAAAAGAAAAGGGAAAGGCATAATAGGTGTCGGCATGGTAACGAACACGATCAGCCAATAAAACGCGAGCTTCCTCTTTATTGTAAGCTACTTTTCTGCTTTAATATAATTTTTCTCTACTACATTAACATTTTTATTGCAAAATTTTACATTATCACGATTTGTTTTTCATAAATTTCATATCTTGTTTCATGTTACACAACATGCGTGTTTTAGCGGTTGGTGACCACTTTTTCATCATCATGATTTCGAAAATGAGTGAAACCAGTTGTTTTAAATGCAGACATTTCATCAATATATCAGAAACAGAACATTACATGGCCGCTTGGGGATACGAATTTTATCTTCTCGTGCTGAAAGTATCTGTCACGAGTGAGCGAAGCGAACTATTTATTATATAAACACCAATGAAATACCAACCAAGCTTTCACGCGAAAACATGATATCTTCACACTTGTAGATAACATGCCATTTTCACACGTAAAAAGATCACTGTTTCTATGGTAACATATGAAAATCGCGCCTTTCGATGCCTTTCGTGAAATGATTTAGTATTTCATTGGTGTTTATAGAATAAATAGAATATTACATGGCAACTTGGAGATTCGAAATTTCTTTTCGAGTGTTGAAAAAATTGTAAAGATTCTTCAATTTAAATATCGTATGTCGAACGGAGTCAGCGAGTGCTTTTTGCGTGAAAGACGTAATTTGGCGTTACCAGAAATGACGTCACAGGCGTTATGACGTCGCCTATCATCCTATCCGTATCAATTCTCAATATTTGAAGACTTTGGGGGTTGAGAGCCCTGTCTAAGTTCAGGGAGTCAAAAGAAGCCGCCGGAGACAGCGCTTCGCCCAAGCAAAAATCAACTGAGAAAAATGTTCCAATGCACACAAAGTGAACCATTTGTGTGTTTGTAGCACTGATATACACTGTGCAGGCCTAAGCACTTGTTCGACAATGGTTAGCTTTTTCTTAAGTACGAAGTAAGCTACCCTTCGTGTAATTTTCATGAAACTTTGAGGAACAAGTGGTGGGTGACGCGCTCTATAGTTCTCAATGCAAATGGCTTGTGGAGTCGTTCAGGGATACATCCAATATTGTCCT
>JALIRR010004246.1:5000-37005 GCA_023091755.1 Montipora sp. Colony 1 RG-2022 | reverse complement strand
CAAACGCGGAAAATGGGTTTTCTGGTCTGATAATTCCAGCTGGGAAATAAGCTCCACTATTTCTGTGGACACGAATGACTCGCTGGCTGACATCAGTGAATTAAACGGAGAACGCGAGTCAGAAACGAACGGACGTCTCGGAAGATAAACTTCCGCTCGTCTAAAAATAACTTTCGTGCACATGACATATCCCGGCCAACGCCTTGAGCCTCCCTCTCTGTCCCCTCATTTTCTCTTGATGTTTCATCTAGAAGCCTAATAAGCTCTTTTTTCGAGCATAAATAAAAATTAAGCTGTGGTCTTCTCTGTTTTTGCCGGAGATGGTTTTGCGTAAATAAAATAAAAATAACTTTGAATGTTTACCCAGGAAGCTCCACTCACCCGCAAGTGGTTTTCAGGAAGGCCCAGCATCCGATCAAATTGGAATTTAGAGATGATGGTTTTTGACGTGACGAGAAAAGGCTTAAACTGACAACATGATGTTGTATGCAGCCCAGCTTCCGGCGTGATTGGTGACTGGAAATGGTGTGAATTTCGAAGCATAATTAAATTTAAAATTGTTTTACAATCGCCTGATTTAGGGTGCAAGTTTTTTTTGGAAAAATAAGACGGATTTGTGATCTCGGATCAACGGATTCTTCAGCGTTAAAAAAACGCAAAATCCGAAAAAGGATTATTTTCCGGCATGACAACGCAAACAAACAAACCCAGAGTTTACGGCAATTTTAAAAACAAAAAAACAAAAAACGTTAGCGGTTAAGTTTGTTTTGAGAAGTTCTTCGATGAAAATGCCACCAGAAAAAAAATACCTTAGCGATCGATAAAAAGAAATGACGAAAAACATGCTTGCTAAGCTAGATACAAATCAATTTACAGGAGGTATTTTTGCAGTTTCTTTTTTGGCTGTAGGAAAGGTGCTAAAAACATTATTGCTGTCAAGAAACATTTAGTGTAATTTCTGGTGTGTAATTCGCAGGAAACCTAACTATTTTCGACCTACTCTTTTCCTCTAAATTACGGTAAAAATGGCGCGAGAAAAACATTTGGGCTAAACTGTCATGTACGGTCGCTGTTGTGTATCATTTTTGCATGGAAAACCGCTTGTCAAAAATACTTTTTTTTCAAATTCTTTCCCAAAAAAACCCTGAAGCGGTGAATCTGAAAAATCCTGATTTAGATTTAATCCAAAGTATCCTTCTCGAGTGTGGATACTTTGGATTCATTATCTGTTTTTGGATTTCGCCAAAAAACGCAAAATCTGTTTTTGGATTCAGGAATCCGTTTTCGGATTTTCCCAAAAAAATGCACCCTTAAAGTGCTACAGTATAACGAAATTCGCATCTTTCCTATCTAAGCCCTTTTAAGACATAAACATGTAGTCTGTACGAGAAGAAGAATACTGTTTACTATTTTCAAATATCTCTTTTTGTTCTGGCAGAGATATTCAAGTTTTTTTAAATATTCAACTTAGGCAAGTGATGACGTCATAAACTCAACTGAATTTTGATCAAATAGGATGAAAAGAGATCTCAGCCAATTTGTGTAAGAAATGCTAGATTCTATGCGGTAAGATTCTGGCAACATACTCGGTTCCAGACCTCCCTGATATTAAAGGCTTTGCTGGCCGCCTTTGGCGTTCTATGTTGATATTTGCCAGCGATGCCTCATCTGCAGGATCCTGCAAGCATATGAATATGTTCGGTCGAGTTTGTGGCCTTGTCAACTGTTTTTCTAGCTTAAGATCACCAAAAACTAGGTTTAAGGGGACTGGAAAAGAGTGAGGTGTCATGCATGCATGGGAACCAATTTTTTTATAGCCGTAGGAGTTATCTGGCGACGTAGAACTAAAAGTTTACCAAGTTTCCACGGTGTCTTCTACAAATTGACGGAGATAGCCCTATATTATATTGGGTTGAATGAATGACGACATCAGTCATCTTATTTTGCATATTCTACACATTTTTCAAACTTAAAAATCTCCTGAACGAATGCAGATATTTCCAAGTGGCAAACGGCGTTTTTAATCTTTCCTGGAATTCTATATGATAAATCTAGAAAGTCAAGGGATAAAAAAGTTGATCATAGTAGCACTTAATCTTTGAATAATGGATGTGGGCTGCAAGAAAGACAAGCGTGACATGTGATACCTTCAAGCTTTGAAGTCTCCTCTCTTGCAAGACTTGTTACTCAGTTGTCCACAGAGCTTCGAGATTCTCGCACATTGTCACGTGAATCAACTTGGAAAAACCCTGGCCCTTTGCTTAAGCATTTCTTTGCCTGATATGGTCACTTTATATTTAACTTTATTCATCATGAAGCTTAAAGAGGCTCGAACCAGTTTCAACGCTTCCAAGTGACTCTCTTATTAGAAAGATCGGCACCACAATGTTGTATCATGTGTTGGCAATAATTATTGTGTTAGCAAATGAGACACGAATTATTACTGGACAAGATACAGTCATTATCGTGACGTACTATGTCACCGTGGCAACGGGTAAGCCCTGTAAAAACACCCTATATTTTGTTGTTAGTTGCGAAAAAAACGAAACTCGGTGACCCAATTTTTTATTTCTGAAAAGTAATCAGATGACCATAATAAAACTTTCTGCAAAGTTTTAAAAAATTCTCCCCCGTTGATTCAGAGCCAAGTTAAGTTTGTGTGTTTTTTTTAAGGTAGCTCTGAATCCTCTAGACATATTTTTTTTAAACTTTGCCGAAAGTTTCATCGTGGCCTTCTAATCAAATAAATCCAAAATATACGTTTTTTTGCTGGGCTTTCCCATTGCCAAGGTAGCTTATTACATCACAATAATGATCAAATCTTGTTTGGAAATAATCGGTGTTTCATATGGTACCATAACTTTGCTGTTACGTGATACAGCGTTGTAGCGTTATTCTATCTAAACAGAGAGTCTTTTAAGTGTTGAAACCCTTTACAAAGACCTTGATCTGATGTTTACGGTGACGTACATAGCCATTTGATATGAAAACAGACTCTGTTGCGGCGGCCATGCTGTAACAAAAAGAGGTTGTTTTTGTTTAAGGGCTATTGTCTTGTAGGTTTATTGTTAACAATGTTTGTTTGCTTTGTTTTACGACAGTTGAAGTTATACATCGGGTATGAGCCAGAAAATTTAAGTTAGTGTCATTTGTTATAAACTTTGAAAATATTCCAACTATTGCCGCCAAGTTTTTACTGTTCAGACACTAAACTTGTCTGAACTCAATCGAATTATAAGAGTTAAAGATTGGAAAATATCATAATACATTGTGATAATCATACCATCAGTATCGTCCTCTGACGCGGGGTGTACCCCATTGTCTGTGTCTTTTTTCCTTCCAAGAAAGCGAAGAGTGGTATCGTTCTTAGCTGCCTTGCTTTGAGAAGTTCTCCTCTTGCGATCTGCAGTAGCGCATGTTCGCGTTATAGCATATTCTTTGTCATCGATTTCAGAGAAAAAAGTCCCAGACAACGTATTTCGAAACCTAAAAGTCAGGAGAGTTGCCCAGAGAATGAGAATGGAGCCTCCAAGCCCAGACAGGGTAAAATATTCAAATTTGTCACCTACTGTCACGGTCACAACGAAAAAGTTCTGGTATGCCACAGATGATAAGTCCACAGAAAGCGCCGCGAGATAGTATGATGCTTTCGACATGAAGGGAAGGAACACAAAGACAAATTGTTCTGATAACACGTAGGAAGTGTCTGCTAGAATTTTCCACGCAGTTTTCCACACAAATTGGACAGCCGTAGACTTGGCAAAGCTCTGCCAACTTCGGTACAAACCTGATGAAATAGAGACTACATTTAACCAAATGAAAGTTCCAATACCCTTGAAGGTGGAAACACAAGCATGCAGTATGATTCGAACAAGAATGTACAGCGCTTGTAACACTGGATCAAACATTGATAAGATGTCTTGAAGGGTCAAAAATAGCGGATGCAAGAGAAACGATGCAATAGTATAAACAACCTGTGCGATTTGAAGCAATACGCCAACAAAAGTCACAATTTTGAGAACAAAGACGAACGAAACGAGCAAAAGAAAGATTGTCACGGTTATCTTTCCTCCTGGTGTGTAATCGCTGGCAAGAAGAAACAGTCTTCGACACAGTTCACGCAATCCCTTTGCATATATCGCGATTTCGTGTAGCCTAGCGTGAAAAGCACGCGAACTTCGAGTCATTTTTCTTCTCAGTAAGTCTGTCACAGGAAGCCAGAGACATTTTTTCGTTTCTTCCTTGCATCTGCGGTAATATTCGATAGGTAAAGTGATTGACCACACGAAGCATCCCTTGTAGTCAAAATAAACGACTCTTCGAAGCAAGCTAACCACGTAAAAGATCAGTCCGGTTATTCCTTGGTAAGCATTTATAATTGCCATAAAAAAAGCTGAGACGAAATCAGTCCCTGCTGAAACTATCGCGACAACTGAAGCAAGAAAACGTTGAATATCCTTTAATAGATCAAACAACGAGCCCTTGATTACTTTTGGTAGCTTTCTGAGCGAGAATGCTCCCTGGTTCTGTTTGGAGTCAGCCATTTTGTTTCCACGTTTTCAAAGATTATGCTTTCGACTGTTTCGATCCTAATCGCATACGATATATATACTCAGTTATTTAATTTTCTGTAAAGTTGCCAGATTCTTTAGTAGTCCCCAAGGCTCAATTCCATAATATGGGCATCTTCACCAAGTCCACGGATAATTATGCCTGTTAGAATGTCAAGTCCTGGCTATCAATATATCTCAAAAGAAATGTGCATATATTTCATACTCTTCCACTCGCCGTGCTTTCTTGAGAGCTCTGCTCTCGAATATAGTGACATCTTTTTTGTACTGGTCTTCTGGCAGCCAATCACCTTGCATTTTTGTGACGCACAACGAAATTTCTTTAAAATCGTTTTTAGAAGCTCTTGCTCATACTATTTGCGAGCTTTATTATTCAATTTTCAGCCTTGCGTGACGGCCTAAGAAAACCTTGCTACGGTCTGCTGACTTGTCAAAGAACACAATTCTAACAGCTCAAATTGCACTCTGTTGACTGACTCCCAATTAATCATGACGATGACAACTACTTGCGAACGACTAGTAGCAGCAAAATAAAAACAGAAATGACAGTAGTGTCGCCTTTTTTCATAAAAACCTTACGTGCAAAATGTAATATAAAACGTACCAGATAAGTACAAACAAGAGTTCTTAAACCTGTATGAAAGGTTTTCTCAACTGAAAGCAGTTTATAAGCAGAAGTCGTAAATTGAGAATACTATGATTCAAGAAGATATTGACTGTAAAAATTGTGAACGATAAAATTTCACGATCTTCCCATTCGGAATTTTTATTTCTAACATTTATTATCTGTTGAAGCTATGATCCTCGCAGTTATGAACGCAATTTTAGCAATTGCGTAGAGGAGGCTGAAAAATTTAGGACCTCAACGGGGTTTTAACTCCTGATCTCGCGAATTTTTTTTTTAGACAAATATTGCTTTTTTTTTAACAGTGAAATCTTGATTCATTATCTGTGTTTTTGTGATTTATAAATTATTTTACACTCACAACAGATCAAAGGATACAGGCCACTCTTTGATGCAAAATCTTTTCGAAAAGTTCAAAAACAAAATGAACCCGGGCCCGGGTCAAACATTTAAAACCAGAAGATCACTCGCTTCTACAGCCGATGAATATATTGGTCGAGCCTAGAATTAAATTGGCGCAAAAGCGAGACGCCATAAGGTCACGTTCACATTACTGCTGAGAAAATCAACACCAAGAAACTAAAAACATTACTTTCGAGACCAACTATCTTCTTGGAAGAAAACGTATCACACAGCAGTATGGAGATTCAAATGTAAAGCCTCATAGGACAAAAACCATTGCTAAATGAATACTACAGGAACCGCCTAAAAGAGGCATCCATTCAAACTTGTTAATTCAGTTTTTATTCTAATTGCAAGAGAGCGAAATAAACAATTATTATTCATTTAACTATTTTAAAGACGTGTTATCTGGTTATTTGTCAGTGGAATGATGTCGCTCTGTAACGATCTGAATTCGAATGGTACGACCGGATACTCACACGCAAGCGAGTTCTAGCCTCCCCCAAAAGTCGAACAATTTAGTCAAGTTCCTAAAGTCCTCTATCTATGTTTACTAGTTTTAGAGCCATATAATCTTTGTAGTCTTAGAACTACTCAATCAATTTCGAAGGGATAAAAGGGAAAGTACTGGTAATGTCTCCTGTACCACCTCTGCCAGTCTTCTCACTATTTCAGCCGCCATTCCTAAATTTCCGAGCCTTGCGAGCCCTCAGTCAACTACATCAGTGGCTACCGTTACCAAGGATACGAAATTGAAGGGCAAGTCATTCTTGCGTGAAGTTCAATTCAAAAGTTGCAAGTTGAATATTTGAAACTTGAAAGTCGAATGTGAAACACAGAATTTTCCACTTCAATGACAAATTCAAAACTTCGATGTCAAATTCAGAACTTCAATGTTGGATGTAAAACTTCGATGTCGAATATGAAAATCAAGACTCGAATTTGAAACTCAGATGTAAAATGCCGATGTTGATATTTCCATAGTACTACGGCTAGATTGGACTTTGTCCCTTTCTCAGAACTTGCTCAGCAACCATTCACCAGAAAGTTCTATAACAGATGGCGGATGATATTTTACAGGAGAAACTATTCAATTTTCTCTGCGGCAGCGGAGGTTTCGTCGACCTGTCTGTTCTTCTGAGCCGTTCTTCACCACTTGGAAGCAGAAAATCGGCAAACGAGGCTGTGATCTGGTTGGAAAATCAGAGAACATTTGCATTGGTGAAAGATGGGAAAGGCAAGGTCTTGGGCGTTCGGGTCGATCTCAAGAAGAAACTCTGCCAGCAATATATCTCCACAGGATATTGCAAAAAGAAGGAAGGTTTTTGCAAACACTGGCATATCTGCAAAAAGTTCATCGAAGGCAAATGTGATGCGTACTTTGGTTGTGAACTTTCCCATAACTTCCACGAGGGTGCCAACAGCAAAATGTTGAAGGAGCTTTGCCTGGTGAAATATTCCAACCGATCGCTGAGGAACATCGTGGCATGGAGCCTGCCACAGGTTTGTCAGTGGTATTTAAGAGGTGAATGCAGCTCACATAAGTGTTCCTATATTCATGTTTGTGTCAAAGCAATTCAAGGGTTGTCATGTGGATGTTCACTGTCACACAGTCTGGATGACTCTGGACATAACTTGTTTGTGCTCAAGCAGTACAACTTAGTACCGGCAAATCAGGTATTAAATGAGGTCTTTGTGCGTTGCAGTGTTTTATTTCTTGAGAAGGATCGACCTTTCGTAAAACAAGAGAACGCAAGCCTTGGAACTAATGGTTTTAAATTCCCAGAGGAGAATTTTGTCGCCTCGGAAGACGACTTTAGTACACCAGTCGTGGCAACTGATATCCAAACACAAAATACGGGGATGACAATAACATCTCCCGTCACCGGAAAATCGGAAACAGATAATAAGGTTTCTGAGAACGACATGACCAAAGCCAGCGCTGCAACTTCCGCTGCTAATATATTTCCGAGCAGTAGATTCCGCGTCGCCGGGGCGTCTGATAATCTGTTTCGTCGCCTTTGCAAAGAATTCAAGTGCACAGTGCCCTTGTCCGTCCTACACGAGAAAAAGGTAGTACTTCCAAACGAACTTAACGATTTCATGAATATTCTTCAGGAAAACCGCGATAAGTTTTTGGTAATTCGAAATGTGCAAGGACTCATTCATCAAATTTCAGCTTTTTGCCCCAAACTTCGTTTGTGTAGTAATTATGTCTCTGCGGTTAATGAATGCAAGACGGAAAATTGTCCTTACTTTCATCTCTGTAAAGATTTCAT
This sequence comes from Montipora sp. Colony 1 RG-2022, assembly GCA_023091755.1. Taxonomy (NCBI): domain Eukaryota; kingdom Metazoa; phylum Cnidaria; class Anthozoa; order Scleractinia; family Acroporidae; genus Montipora; species Montipora sp. Colony 1 RG-2022. Next base: position 29,128 of record JALIRR010004246.1, on the reverse strand, counting down.
CAAGGGCTGTTGCATTTACGGAGAGAATTGTTCACAGGGCCACTCATTTCAAAACAAGAGAGACCGCAATACCCTTTTACAACTTAAATTAGACGGATTTACAAATGGGCAACTCCGTCAGCTTTTGCTTGCGTCGTCTCCTCAAGTTTGCATCGATTATAACGGAGGCACATGCATGCTCGGCCCCTTTTGTTCTCGAGTACACATTTGTAAGAATTTGTTATGAATACCTGCTTTAGGGAAGGTCGTTGTCTTTTGGATCACAATCGAGCTTTTCAAACGAAACATACAATTTTATTGCTTCAAAAGTTTAAGCTTGGCTCGATCCCCAGTGAAAGACAATTGAAAGCTATCTTTGCTTGTGGAGGAGAGGACCATGGGCGGTCAACAAAAGGTGAAGCATGGTCGGATTCAATCGATGTCACAATCAATACCTCAAGAGATAACTTAATTGAGGCAATGAGAGAATCGGCAACTGGAGTTACCAGGAAAACGTCAGAAACGAAAGCCGTAGATGAGAATTCCGCTGAGCCCAAAACGAACAGAATGGCTGCCCTTACAAGTCCCAGCAATGATAGTGTCTCTCCGGAAAATAAGAATCAACCTTCGTTATACTGGAAACAATCAGCGACTGGCGTTACCACGCAAACGTTAACAGGAAAAACGTTGGTGCAAATTCCACTGAGCCCAAAGCGAACAGAATGGATGTTACAAGTCCCAGGAGTTACAGTGTCGTTCCGGAAAGTAAGAATGAAGTTACTTTGAACATGAAGAGATCAGAGAGTAGCACAGGGATCAATTGCTTTCCAGACAAGTGGCACGTGTTCCAGTGCCTGTGTACAGAATATGACTGCTCGACATCTTTCACAGCTATTGGCAGCCGAACGGACCTGTTCCCACATGGAATAGAAAGCGCTAGATCATGGTTCCGAAGGACCGAGGGGAGCTTTCTTGTCACGGATAGTGACACAACAGAAGGAGAGATTTTACGAGTTGAAGCTTTTTCCTCTGATTTACGCCTTTGTTTGAGCTGGATTGAAAAACTGACATGCCACCAATGTGACTGTCAGTACTTCCATGTCTGTAAGAGTTATATCACCGACTCTTGTACCCGCGGAACATCATGTCCAATGAACCACAATTTCCACACCAAGAAAGACCAAGCTTTGCTGTCGAAAGTAAGGCTTGACTTATTGACAGAGCAACAGCTGCGTAAACTCGCTTTGCAATCTTCTCCCCAGGTTTGTGAGGAGTACAATAACAGCATTTGTACAAGCGGCAGTTCTTGTCTCAAGATTCACATATGTAACGGCTATTTGCGAAAAAACTGCAAGGGGACATGGCGATGTGGCCTTGAACATGAAAGTGCCTTCAGCACGAAGCAAACCAAAGCAGTTCTACAACGCCTTCGTTTTAACAGCATCAATACACCAGACTTGTTGAAGTTAATTCTCGAGAGTAGGCGCTGCTTGTCAAGCCAAGATAAAACAAATCGTAAGTACTTGTTAATGCACCTATGAATTTTCTTGATAGTTCACTTAAATTCACGGTATAACTGAGTTTGTTTTTTGAAGACTTCGACATTTGTAGTAAAATCAATTCTCAAAAAGAAATCAGTGTGTCTATTTGGAATTATTTTGACTGATCCTTTAGTAGGCACGCATGTGCCAAGTAACCTGCCAGTGGGATTCATGCGTTTGTCTTTGCATTTGAATTTTTATGCAGGCCACATCCATGTGGACCAACCAAATGCACCCATCTGCTCCTCTTTTCTCGTTGGTGACTGTGCGAAAGGTATAAGGTGCTTAAACCATCACTGCGCTTTACCTTACCATTGGCAATACAAAGTCCCCAACGTTGACGCATGGAACAGTTTTAGCGGCGAGGACAACGCAACACTGGAAAGGCTATATTGTGATATAAACGTTGAAACAAGAATGAAATTTAAGCCTGTCGAGCCTTTAGACTTTTCTTTGGCTGAAAGGTAATTTTTCTACGACGTTCTTTGCTTGAGATGTGCGTGAAAAGAGCCCCACTAGGGAAGCGAGCTCAGAAACTCGCGGCTTGCGTTCTTCCCCGGCCTACATCACATGCAATTGAGCGCGTCATTTAATCGAGACCCTGCAGCTGTTCGCAAACTGTAATTTACAGTAAGACCTGAGATAGCAAGGATAGTACTGAAGATATTCATTACTGATATTTCTTAATTTTTGCAATTGAATCAAGCAGGAAACAAACTTTTACATTTAGCGAGATGTACCCATTAGTACCGTAGATGACGGCCCACTAAATCGACCCTAAATTGGCATGGTGGAGGTATGATGTAAATTAACATCAATGGCGTGTGAAGATTCAGACAAATTTTACAAGAGACCGTCCAAACTTAATTTGGGTATTGAACATCATCATGTTATCATGAACATTCATATCATCATAAAAACATCCATACACTCACTCACAAACCTATACATACATAGTTATATACACACATATATCCATATTTAATCGACCACTCCCCATGGGGTTTTTTTTGGGGCCACTGAAACGACAAAAACTCACAATCTCAACAACCATTAAGAATCCCAACTGGCCGGAGTCAAACCATTTGCCTATTTGTAAATGCAGCCTAGAAGTTGAACCAGGGGCTACCAGAATCAAATAAAGACTGGGCCGGGCTTCCTTATCCTCCTCCTCCTCCTCTTCCTCATCATCATCATCATCATCATCATCATCATCATCATTCCTTGGTAATTCATCGTTAATAAAAGTACACGTTTTGTTTATACTTATTTCAAGTTGTGATGGTATTCTTGCTTTTTTTCTTCTCTCAACAGGGGAGTTGTTTCACTTGTTCAAGGGTATACAATCACTATCGACTTGGATGACATGATCATGTTCCTAGCACCTCTAAAATCTCAAGGCAGTGTCATAAGTCAATTAAGACGTCTGTCTACGGAGGAAGGCGCCGTTGATCCATGTGGCACAATGTCAATGAGCTGGACTTGGTACTGGGAGGAAAATGACCATACCTGGCGCACATATGACAAAGACCGTTCAGTAAGATTGACTTTATGTTACATAGATTTCTAATAATTCTAAACTACAACTTAAGGTTAATTAATAACACATTTAAAACTTGGAACTAAACACTTTCTCCAAGCAAATTCCAAATATCTACGATTTCAGGGACCGCATACGTCCACATATCTGGGGCACGATTTGATTGAAAATATATATATATTTATATATATATATATATATATATATATATATATATATATATATATATATATATATATATTATATTGTATATATAAATGCAGTATATCATACATGCACTTCACGACCGCGGAGTACGTTAATAATCAGTGAACGAGGTATATTTTTGCGTAACTGATCTCATATTTTTACCCAAACGTTTGATCTTAATCCCAAAAATGGGGGGGGGGGGGGGGAGGGGAGGGGGCTAGATCTTGCTATGGGTCTCGGAAGTGTGACGGGAGAGGCGTAGGAGAAAACAAACAAAACCGTTGAAGAAAAGTGGGGCAGCCCCTGGATTTGATTGAAAAAAAAGTTGCAGTATATCATACATACCCTTCACGAAGTCTGATATACATCTAACAATCACGGGACTCACCTACGCTTTTCCAACGTTAATAATCCCACAGAGGTTGCACTCTAATGTTATTTATCATTTACAGGGAAGAGACCTCCAACACCTGGTGGAACAGGCTTATAAGGACTATTTAAAGCAAGGACAAGTGAGAGAGAAATTCAGGTTTGCAACTGCAGAGCAGGAGTACGACTTGTTCTTTTATCCAAGTGGAATGCATCAAGTCAACTTGAAAACCGCCAAGAAAAGACGAGTCAGGAGACGACCAGGCAAGGTCATATCCAAAGAAAACATCGAGGACTTAAAGTGGTATGGATAATTAACATGAATTTACATGTAGCTTGTCCAGAATGTGCTGGCAGTGCATTACGTTGTGAGCTTTTCACCTTATTCCAAAATGACCACCATTTTAGTATTCTCTTGTTTGTTTGTTTGGTTCACGTAAAATATTTTTTTAAATTTTAAGTTTAAGAACGAGGCAACAATGGCTAATTTGCAAGCAAGCAAATAAATACTGCAATGGTGGCCATTTTGGAATAAGGCGTATTACAAGCGCTTTAAGCTAAGTGTGAGGCAAGCCAACAAAAAATATAAGGATTTGTATGGGAATCCCGATAAAACTTCATAATTGTAACCGTTGACAACCGAGAAATTGAAATCGCGTCGAATCTGGAAAAAAAAAGCCACACAGGAAGGAAGCATCCAGAATGGTAATAAAGTTAGGCTTTTTAACTGAGATTTTTGTCGTATAATTGTCCTCTCAAGTCTTTTATCGGGATTCCCATACAAATCCTAATATTTCTTTTGGCTTTCTTTCACATTGAGCTTGGGGCGCCTGATTTTATAGTGTTTTCACATGATGTCCCCAAGTTGTAAAAACAAAGCTGCGAGGTTTTCTGATTTTTATTTATCGATACCAGGTAAAAAATCACTTAGTAAACCTTTTTACCAGTTTTAGGCCCGTAGCCTGTAGCGTTTTTCGTTTTGAGAATACAGCATTTTGAATTTTCGAATTTTCGCGTTGCCGGACACCAAAACAGCAGCTGAGGTAAAAAACAAAACAAAAACAAAAACAAAAACAGTTTCGCCTTGTGATTTTTGGGAAATTAAGCATTACAAGCTGTAGAAGACATGTTTATGCTCATTCAATTCAGCTTATCGGTTTTGTTGATTCCAGGCGGCCATATTGATCACCAACATGGCGTCTCCATACAAAGCTCTGTAAAATTGAGTGACATGTTTCGACAAGTAACTCAGAAACGATGCACCAAACAGACTTGAGACTTGGAGGAGTTATTTATGTATTAGTCTTTTATAACATGTAATTTTCTTGGGTTCTTTCCTTGAACTGTTTCGGATTTTACTTTTTATTACGTGACAGTGAAAACACTATAGGTTTGGTGATGATGGTGATAAGTTAGCCTACTTGTAGCCTTTCATTTTGACAACATCATGTCTGTCATTGTATTATTTCCGTGTTCGTTTTCTGCTCTCACTTATCACACGAGTAACGCTTTGGCCTCTTTCATTACAAATTCAACACAAGCAAATTCAAATGAAAGCCATTTAGGCGTTCGGATACCAGTCGACTGTACATTCCAAGTTTTCAAGCACTAGTGAACTTTTTTTGGTACATCAGTGTCATTATGGGTGAATATCAATCTTAGAAATTCAGAGACGATCATTTGGGGAGAGCCTGAAAGGATTTCGACAAAATATAATGGTACATGTCAACTGTATATTCCAAGTTCTTAAGCCACTAGTGAATGTTTTGGGTACATCCAGTAGAATTATGGGTAAATATCAACCTCAGAAACCCAGAGACGATCATTTGGGGATGGCCTGAAAAGATTTCGACAAAATATAATGATCCAAGTTCAGTATATTATCATTTCCAGTGAATTTGAGGGGAAGCAGTCAATGGGATCTGATGGGGGTCTGCAGACCGGAGCCCATGTTTTGTGGAAATCCGTGGGAAATCTAAAGAAAGTTTTCTAAACGAGCTAAAGAGGCCATACTTAGCGAGCTTCATTACACTATTTTCAAAAAAGCAAAAAGAATTTTGGTTAGGCCATCCCCTTTTTTTCCTCCGTTTCGCGTCGTCCGACCGACCCAAGTTTTGGGCATTTCCCCTCAAAAAAAAAAGAGTTAACGACGTTTTTGAGCCATTTTTATGTCGCACGGGAGTTTCGGTGGTTGATCCTTTTTCCCACGCTGTCTTAATTTTTCCACAACATCCGCCAACTTTTCCGCCATATTGATTTTGGGTTCACGTCTTGTTGTTTTCCTGGCTCCACAGCTATGATACCGGGCTACCAGGCCTCCGATTCCAAGAATGCTTATGATTTATTTTTTAGGTTTTTTCTTTTCAATCCGACCGACCGACCCAATATCAGGAAACACATTCGACGGTAAACAAAAAAAAAAAGGGGGGGGGGGGGGAAGGGAATGGCCTTACTGATAAAACATTAAAATTTCAGTCTGTCTTATTGTGCCCAAAATGTAACTTTGAATATTAGAGTTGCAGAATCGAAGCAGGATAATGTGAAAGATTGTTAATAATTTGTATTGCAGCTTTGTGATATTATGTTGTTTTAATTAAAGGCAGTACGGAGATCCTTCGGTTAAGGAAGAAGTACGCAGACAACTTCGGGCAAAGAATAAGTATTTTCTCAGCCATTGGTCTTCAATGCCACCCAATGCGTCTTATTATTGCACTTCGGTAGACCCAGTGGAATTCAAAAAGTTGGAGCAGCTGTTCAGACGAACCATGAAAGACTACGCAAAGATAATCGCGATTAATGGCGTCCAGAACCTTGGTCTGATGGAGAAATACTGCAGGTAAAAACTAACCAAATAAATTAAGAAAAAACTGTTAAGTGCGTGAAATTGAAAAAATATTCATATATCGCGATCAAAGTGTCAGCATTTCAGATATTTATTTTGTCGACACTGCTTTCACTCAACTTTCATTGGGTGTGGATTATTAATGTTTGGTTGTTGTTCGTGTTCTAAGGAAAAAAGAAAAAATGTTAGCAGCTGCGGCAGGCAACCACCAACAGGTCAACGAGAAGCGATTGTTCCACGGAACCAGCTCAGATGCCGTGGAGGCCATCTGCAAACATAATTTTAGCTGGTGTTTACACGGAAAGAACACAACCAACTACGGCGAGGGGAGCTATTTTGCAAGGGATGCCTCTTACAGCCATGCTTTTGCTGAGAAAAACGCCTTTGGGTATCATGAGATGTTTGTAGCCAAAGTCCTAGTTGGTTCATACACAAAGGGTCACTCCAGTTATCGAAGACCGCCGCCGAAAATCCCTTCTGATCCCGTGAGCGATCTTTACGATTCATGCGTGGATGATCAATCAGATCCATCGATTTTCGTTATATTTGACACCGATCAACTTTACCCAGAGTACATCGTAAAGTATTCGACAGTGTCTCATCCCGCTTCTTCCAGCACTTACCATAGCTTGCCGAATCCCTCTATCTCCCAGACAAGAGCTTTACCTCGAGCAAGTGTAACCGTAGCAAGAGAACCACCGAAACCTTCAAGCTCCCAAACACAGGCCCTTATCGAAGCAAACGTAACCACGACATGTGTAGGACCAAATCCATCGAGCACCCTAAAACAGGTCCCACCTCAAACAAGTGTAACTGCGACACGTGGAAAACCGAAATCTGCAAGCTTCCTAACAGAACTTGTATTGCGAGTGATGACGCCTGGTCAATCACCACCTCCTAGCGCTCATGCCTCACAGAGTTGTGATCCTCATCATCATTCATTGAAAGCTTCAGTGGGCGGGGAGGCTTCTGCTAACACTACGCAGCAATCTACTTCATTAAGTGCATCAGGCTATTCCTCATCAGACACTCACACATCTTCTACAGAATACAGTACAAGTGAGTTGCCTGGCTTGGAAAAGAAGAAAGAAAAGTGTCTGGTTTCTTGATGCGCTGCCACCTTGCTTTTGAATGTAAAAATTACATTGCTACTTTTGGAGAAGATCAATCGAACAAACAAGTGCAAAAGAAACAAGCTTTTTATACTGTTATTACTCGTATTTCTCTAATTTTTTGTGGCGATTCGCACGTATCTATATTTTTTTTCTAAATATGAGATACACTAAAGGTAAAGGTAAAGGTCCTTTTTTTACGAGGGTAACACGCGACACTCACCTAGAGTTACTGATGTGACTTGTGGCCCTCGGTGCGCACCTTTTACCCCATTTGTCAACGCTCCGTTTTACGTGTATTCAAAGCTACAGCTACACGGATCATAGCGGAAAGTCGAAACAGACGTCGATCGAATGTGACGGGATTGAATTGGTGACTTCCAGCTCAGAAGGCCGCGCACTTTGCGTTTTAAATTCCTCATACCAACCTCCTGATTGCCTTTTTTTAAAAAAAAAAAAAAAAGAATACTGCTAGTCTTTACGGTTTTCTGACGTTCGTTGAACTTGACAGCATACTCATACAATCAAATAACTATATGAAAAGTCAAATTTTCTTTTGTTTGGCGAAGCCTAAGGTATCAGTTTCAAGCCACTCACTGGTTGAAGTCACTCTAGCTGAGACTTTTTACAATAGCAAGGGCATTTTTCACGAAAGGCCTTTCTTCATCGGTAGTGCGCTCCAAACGGGAAAGTGCACGTTATGCCAACGGCGTTAGTATGAAAGCAATGGAGAATACTCTAGGAAGACTTCGAAAAATCGATATGGATATCGCGAGTTATTTTGATGATTTTAAACTTGTCATTGGCCAGTTTTGTCATATTTAAAGCGTTTTCCTAAAGTAAACATGCATCCTACTATCAATTTTGGTTCTGATTTGTCAAGATAGGTCTCTTTTATCTCGTTTATCATTACTAGCAGTAATATATATGTTACAGTTAAATTTAAGGACGTTCGCGCGAAAATTTTTCAACATTGATTTTTTCTGAAACTTTTACCACTGTAAGATAATGAGTTAGTTATGTCAGAAATGTAAAAAAAGTGGGGGGTCACCGACTTCGTTTTGGAGAGAACATGACCGGAAAAACACCCAAAATGTGACAAAATCGGGCTTCGTTAGCGAATAAGGCCAGTGTCTTTAAACCCAAATATATTGCAATTAAATCTTTGAAGTGAAATCTTCTCTGCCAAATATTGTTTAAGTGGACTTATTAAGTGAATTTAGTCAACTGGTGAGGTTCCTTAAAGATCAAGTTCGCATTTAGCGACCACAGTTTCACGCGCCTTGCAGCCGCAAGATGGCAGGATTTGATGTCCCGTGAGCAGAAATCTTGAAATTTTTTTAACTTCCCACATTGACTTTTTGTCCATTTTTGGACAACGTGGAGATAATTGTAAATAAAATCCGTTTCTGGAAAGAAAAATAGGGGTCACCGAACGTCCAAGAGCGTTAAATCCAGGCAAAGCTATAGCCAAGGCCTTTTGCCCTATTATTTCTCATTTTATTACTTAGCGCGCGCGCTCGTGTATGACGTGGCGTGTGCATTTGCGTGCGCAGTAAGGATGCGCAGAAACAATTGGCGCGAACGTCCTTAAATTCAGGTTAATTTTCATTTCAACCTAGGTCATTTTATTTTAAACAAAAACCCATAAATTCTTAGTAAGTACGTGTAATATATTGGTTACGAAATTGGTCCTAGAGGTGAGGGGATGAACTTAGTGTAGCTTAGATTTTCACGAGTATTTTATAAAACCCCAATGGTTGTTAAGTCTAGGCACTGATTTTACAGTGCGACGCGCCTTACCGTCGCCACCTAAGTTTTTTAAAACTTTTACGCCAGTCAGGGTGGGCGAATATGATTGACAGTCACCCATCCTTGCAAAGTTCGCACGGTTGTAAGTTGAACACCGTTGAATGGGTTGTTTGAGTTGACAAACTTACACGTAGTTGTCAAATGTGAAAGTTTGTTGGGTGGCCACGGTAAGGCGCGTCGCACTGTAAATGGTTAACATTAAGGTTGGGGTTAGGCATACAGTGCATGATAACCGATTTTACTTTTCTTTCTCAGAGCTTAGGACATTGTTCATTGATGAATCTCTTTAGGAGGTCAGGGGGCAACAATATTGAATTATCTTCTAAGGAATAAAAGAACTGAAAGATAAATGATGTATTGTTGATGTTTAGTTTGCTTAGTTATTTGCTCTATCTATTGCTTACTTTGAATTCGTAATAATCAAAGGCAAGTAAAAACAAAACTTTGAAAAATCAGGAAAAAGGGTTTCATAATCTATTGATCAGAACCATTCTGTAGGCTCTTGTAAGTGTTATTTCTTTTGAATTATCAAATAAAACATTTGTTTTTTTTTAAATTTTGGTGAGTCTGCTTGTAGTGATAAATCCAAATTTTGTGATTATTTTGGCACAGTCCCCTTCAAGTTCTCCAATTTGAGCAAGTAGCACATCTGAATGAAGGGGCGTTTCCTTTTCCATTTTATTAATTTTCGGCGCCACATAATCCTAAAATTCGAACTTCTTCTTTTTCTTCTTCCCTTTCTGGTGCTGGCTGCCTGTAAAGAGCGCTGATAAGCAGTATTTAAGGCTAAACACCCATTTCAAACAGTGCTGATAAACAGTATTTAAGTTTCAGGACCCATTTTTGAGCAGTTAGCTTTCAATAACGGTGATTCAGGGTTAGTCTGCAGTCCGCTGTCTGCAGTTTGCATGTGTCAGAAACCGCTTAGGCTCATCCTGCCACTTTTTCAAATTAGTCACCATTTTCCTGCTCTGTATTTGATGTACCTGTGACTTGTCCACTCATTTGTGGCTTTTTAATTTCTTTTTTCCGAGAGATTCCGAAAACCACTTCATACGGCATTTTGCCAATTTTTCTGTGAATGGTTATGTTTTTTTTACAAGTGGTTCTCCAAGATGATGACACCAGTGGTTCGAAGACGAGTTCGTTTCTTTGATTAAACTGCAAAGGTTATCTTTTGTTGTTCTATTTGCCCGTGCCACCATCTTTTTTTCACTGTGGGAATGCTGTGTTTCCGGCGAAAATCGTTTTGTTATCATGACTAGAAACGATGCCTTGTTCCTGGTGTATTCTGCAAAGCGACGTGAATAAACTTCGTACAATATTTGACTATTAATTTTTCCAAGTCTCACTTTATGTCATTTACGCACGTGCGAAATGGTGGTTGTCGTGAAGGCTTGGAAATAGCTTAACCTCATTGAAACCATTAACTACAGGAACAAGGCATCATTTCTAGTCGAATCCTTGGAGCGCCATGGAATGCTGTGAAAGCTCAAGGTAAGAGGCACAGTCCGTTGGTTGCAAGCAAGGACAGTAAGGGGGAAGGAGAGGAAGAGATGGTAAGTGGAAGAAGAACGGAAGGCAAGGGAAAGATAGAGAAAGGTGTTTTCTTTTTTATTCCCTCTAAAAATCCAGGCCCCATTTTTTAAATTACCTTCCCCCCAAAAAAGAGAAACCCTTTTTAGACAGTTCATAATAACCTAGTTGAAAAAAATCAATCTAGTAGGTTGAAATTCAATTAATCTGAATTTTAATTCAACCTGAAACATATACAATCATACTAACGGGAACTTTGGACTCGAACTTTGGAGCGAATGTTCTACTTTTTAATAATTTTAATTAGCCAGAAATAGCGAACCAATCAGATCACTATGTCTATACTTAACGGTGTACCACAATAGAGTTTGAGCCTATTCTGTAATAAGAGACGATTTTTGAGGGCCGTCTTATTCAAGATTTTCAGTCTTAGCATGTGCCTTGGCAGCCTACGTGTAGCCGTACCCTCCCCCCCCCCCCCCCCACCGTTTTTTCTTTCAGGGGTAGGGTACGGCTACACGTAGGCTATTGCCTTGGTTTCGATCATACTATCAATAGGACAATTCCCTCATGAAATAAGATAGAGTCATCTTTCCTGTAGAAGATTTATAAATCGAGAACCTAGTTTGGAGCAAAGTTAACACTAATAGCACCTCCGGTTAATTAAAAGGTAAGGTTCCTCTAGTGCTTCGTGATCTTTACACAAATAATTCTTTATAATTACAGTCATAATTGCTCCACGGTTTCAATTTAATTTTCCAGATTATTTCAAGGGAGCTGAGGCTTTATATTAACACCTCATAAATAATAAATATAAATGGGTTAGTCGAGCTATCGACTTCTCTCGAGTTAAAATGTTTTTCGCCCTTAGTTTTAGGACAAATATTTGACCGACAAAGAAAAAGGGAAAGATTTGTAAATGTAGTTCCAAACTCAGTTTTTTAATTGTCGTCTGTGAGTGCGGGAAGGATGTTCAATCTGTTAGTCGACTAATATGTTTTTACCCTCATTTGCAAAACTATTATGATACTCTTGAAAAGCAGCTGTTTTTACAGGTTAATAAGGCGCAGTCCACACTAGTGCGTTTTACAAAAACCTCCGTTTATATATAACCGTCCACACTGAAACGATTGAAAACGGAGGTTTTCAAAAACCGAGGTCCACAGAGACGGATAATTTCGAAAACTTAACGCTTTTGAAAGTGAAGACTTTTGAAAACGGAGGTTTATCGTTCCAGTGTGGACGGCGAAAACGGAGGTTTTGGAATACGCGTGACGTCATAATCTTACGCATGCCTCACCGTTTCCCGCGCGCCAAAACGTAGGCAAATCCTGGAAATGAAAACGCGTCTTTAGATCTTCGTTTTCAGTCTCTAGTGTGGACTGCAGCCTGATCCGGGACTCCCTCTTACCCCACTCTGAAAATTGGCCTGGAACCCAGGCGGGAAAAGAGAGAGTCCTGTATTACTTGCAGGCGCATGCTCGTAATGGGCCAATCATATCGCGTTAGATGCCAGGATGGATATGTAAACAAAGGAAACATGGAAACTCCGACAAAAAAATCGTATATGAGAACTACTGTGTGATTTGAGTTGGCGGGAAAATAACATCGAAATTATGCCTTGTGGTGACCCAACGTTAACGAGGATTAAAAACCCCGATCGCAGTGATGTTGGAAAATTATTGCCGAATAAATGCCACGACTGAGAGAAGATCGCAATAAATCTGTGCAAACGCTGAACTAGTAAATATATATAGCATAGGATTTCACTAAGCAACAAAACAGCTCGGAGCCAGAATTTCATATTATCTGCAATACTTTATCTCTAACAATTAGTTTCAGAATGAAAATGCTTTTACGTAGCATTTTTCAAGGATTTAGTGGAGGGAAAATCATCTTCATCCTTATCAATCAATTATCACGACCACATTTTGACCCAAAAAAAAATACTGGCAATTAATTATAAGTTTAAGCTCTTCGCTGGGGTTAATCACCGTTAATGAGTGCTAAGGGAGTACTAGTTTTCCTCACTTGTCACTAGCGTACTCTACTCTCCTCACCCTTGCAATCAAGGCTTGTCCAGTAGTCAATAGCTCATTGTTTAGCTCAAAGTACTTTCACTTTTACAATGATAAAGTGGTTGCCAAAGCTTCCAGTAATTTTCCACAACATCACACGATTCTCACCTGTCTCGTCTTATGTAAACCCCCCATACCATTAGTCATGCCTTGAGTTGCACTCTTTATGTCCTGCAGCAATGTGGCATACAACCTCAACAATATTTCTCGTATAGCTTCCGTATTGGGGCTGCGACTGGTGCAGCTGCTGCAGGGATTCCTGCCTGGTTAATCAAGGTACTGGGCCGCTGGTCTTCTGACTGCTATGAACGTGACATAGGAACTCCTCAAGAAACACTGCTGGCTATCCCTAAACAACTGACAATGAACTGAAGCAATAATTGTAGGTTAGACCCTTCTTTGTTGTCTACATGATGACCGGTATCATGATTACTAGGTACTCTTAAAAATTTCTCTTACTATTTTTATCAGTAATATTATTCTTGGTTGGCGTCAGAAGCTATCTTCTCCTTTCCACCCTGTAGTTGGGTTTCTTCTCCTATCCCTAGACCTCCATTTTAAAATACATGTGCAAACCAAACAAGGAGAAATGGGTTTTTCGATCCCCCTAAGGGCTGCGCATGCCTATATCGTATACTATTTTCTTTGGCAGTTGGTATTCCAGCCAACGTCCACACAATTTACTGTGGGGTGATTGTGTTCCCCCATTCCTGACCATAATAGTTCGGGTTCACACAATCCTGGCAGGGAAGTGCACCCTGGGCTGCACTTTACCCCACAGTAGGTGGGACATCCCTCCTTGGCAATAGGTCCGGATTGCATACTCCAAGATGGTACAACTCACCATCTGACCTTTTCTCCTTCCAGAAGGGCACCCCTCTTCAGGTCCACCCTATGTTACATTTTAACGTAGGATTGCCTCTAGAGACACAGCTACTCTAGGGGGTCCTCCTAGGGACACCGCTACCCTAGGGAGCATAGGCTCTGCCTTCCCCGCCATCCAAATTTTGCCAAAGGATAGTGATTAACATAATATAATTGAATTAAAAAATAAATAAATAAAAGGAGAATCTATGTTCCTCCTTGTCTAGTTTCACAAGCCTCGCAGGGCTGGGGGGAGGAGTAATCATTATTACCCTCAGTTGTCCATGCCCCTCTGGGCATGCGAATATTCCCTGCGGCTCTCCCCTTTTTATGTCACTGACCCTTAGGGACTCATTAACGTCCGAATAATCAATGTTTGACTGCGCACATATATGCATAAATTAGGAAACCTTGCGTTATCAACAAAAACAGATATGTAAAGAAACAAATAGTTCAGAAAACTATTCGAAATTTTGCGCCAACACCGGCTTGATCACAATCACTTTAATAGTTGACGCAATCAACGATTGTAACTTCCGGTTTCCAACAAGGTGGCAAACTGCTTGTGGACGAACTCAAAAGAATCCAAAGAGAAATCAGTTGTTTCCGTTCAGCAGCATATAGCGAAGATTTCGCAACGTGAAAGCTACCTTTTCATTTAAAATTGGAGAAACCGAGTGTCAAATTCAATCACAAGAAACACGCGATGCGCGCGCGGGCATTAATATTACATGACGTGCCCGTCATTAAAGTCGTTGTTCATGCTGTGATCGTATTGACCAGAACGGCTGTGTTTAAAAGCCATTTAGATAAGCATTCTTTGCTTTTGGTTTCGTTTCATAATGGTTCAAATTTAAAGGTCGGAAGTGTTAATTCACAAGTTAGCGGGAATTAACTTGTTCCTTGCTCGGAATCAAGAGCTGTAAATTCGTGAGTTATCAAGATGGCGGATGATGTTTTGGCAAAGGATGTATTTAGTTTTATTTGCGAGTTTGGCGGTTTTGTCGAACTGTCTGTTCTTTTGGAGGATGTTTCTTCGCCCTTAAGAGGAAGAAAATCTGAGCTACAGGCAAGAAATTGGTTGAAGACTCAACGTGGCGTTGTTGTGATAGAAAATGATGGCAAAATCGAAGGCGTACGAGTTCACTTAAAGAAGAAAATTTGTAAACAATACGCTGATAAAGGTTCGTGCCGACGAGCGAAAGGAAAATGCAAGTTCTGGCACATTTGTAAAGGGTTTCTTGAAGGACATTGTGGTGGTAAATGTAGTCGATCACATGATTTTTTCGACAACGAAAACCGCGTTAAGACACAACAGCTTGGAATCGACAAATATCCCAATACGTTAGTGAAGAAGATCGTTGGGTGGAGTCTGCCACAGGTTTGTCAGTTGTACATGCGAGGGGGATGTAACTCTAACAAATGTTTCCGTCTTCACGTGTGTTCTATGGCGGTCCAGGGGTCGCATTGTGGTTGTTCCTTGTCACACAGCCTCGTTAATAACCACAACAGGGCCATTCTGAATCAGTTTGATCTTGTGCCTCATCCTTCCTTGCCAATCGAATTCGTTCGCTGCAGTGTCTTGGTTCCGCAAATTTTGGGCAACGCCAAGCAACTCTTCAAGGAGGGTAGCAGTGATAGTGTATTCTAAGACTTTAGGCGACGGAATATTAGCTCAGTATGCGACGCCCAGCGACATATACTATAACACACCAACCTCATCAAAAATTCGACCTCAACCAACAAAGGAAGACACAGCCTGCGGGCCTCTTAAGAATTTCAGTAACAACTTGGAAAGTATTTCAACCTCATCCAAGCCTGAAAAGGGTGCATTTCCACCGAATAATATTAACGTTACGGAAGACGAAGACAATTTGGATTTATCTCACGAGGAGAAGAATTTAGCAAACTTTTATTCTAAAAAGATGGTTGCACAGTTTTATCTGGAGGATAATGACTCAACTTCTGGGACAGTAAGTCGGCCTGGTTTTCAAAAAGCGAACCGTACTTCGGGAACGTCAAAAACAGTTGAAGAAAACAAGTCGAATTCGTGTCATCTTGAAAACAATATGAGAATGTTTGTGGAAGAAAGCTCAGTCCAAAGCCAAAAATGCAATCCGCCGACCAAAACGGGCAGCGAGAGTATGTTCTGTGGCAACCAGAGCAACCTTAACTTCTCTGTTTGCCCGGAGAGGGCTGCTGTTGTGACAACCTATAAGGAACCATCGGAAATGAAAGTCTTCGAAACTCTTTGTAAGGAATATCAGTGCTCAGTTTCTTTTTCTGTGATTTCCAAACGAAGAGATTTATTTCCTTGCGAATTTAAAAACGTCGAGGGCTGGTTTCGAAAAATGAAAGGAAGCTTTTTACTCACTGAAAGCGAACACGGAATGATTCTTCAAGTGGCTGCTTATTCCAGAAGGGCGCGGGTATGTTTGAGTTACAACAACGGGGCTGGCAAAGCAAAGTGCGAAAAACAGAACTGCGTACACTTGCACGTCTGCAGGGAGTACATCACTGATTCGTGTATTAATGGAGTAACATGCTCAAGGAATCACAACTTTCAAGATGAGAGGAACAAAAAATTGCTAAAAAGTATTAAACTGGATACGTTAACAGACGAGGTACTACGCAAGCTCGTGCTATCTTCGACACCGCAAGCCTGTGCAGAGTACAACAATGGCATCTGTGATCGAGGTGATTCGTGCGGCAGAATACACATCTGCAGCAAGCATTTGAAAAAGAGTTGCTGTGAGGGTAGTGAGTGTGACTTGGAACACGATTCAGCCATGCACACCTGTCAAACAGACGCGATCCTTGAGCGTTATCAGCTAAACTATCTGAGCCGCAATATAGTCAAGTGGATCATACTTGTTTGCGACGATTCGACTAAAAGCAAGGAAGCAGGTTAGTTTTGTTATCATTCTTCATTTGGTTTCTCCCCTAACAGTGAAATGGGTTTTTCGAACGGCGAGGAATAAAACTCTGACTAGCACAATGCCCTTCATCTTTTGTGAGGACTTTTCATACGATCTTTAAATTGCTACGGCTCAACCTGAATACTATATATTCAAGTATTAAGTACCGGATCATTGGATGATGCATTTGTAGAGGTTTGATTGTCTTAGCCATCATGGTGGATGACCTATTGGACCATGCTCTACAAATATCAGTAAGTCGTACGCATCGTTTTTATTCATTTTACAAAATAAAGCAGGAGAGATTTATCCATGATTTGTGGGCTTTTATTTTACTCGCGCTTGTTGCATATGAGATTATTGTAGCCAACTCGGCGTTATGCGCCTCGTTGGCTATTTATCATCTCATATCTAACGCGCGCTCGTGGAATAATTGTTAATTATTATTAATTATGGTTATGCTGCTTCGTTCGCTAACGTAGTGTTCTGACACATGTATTTCGGTGAATGGGTTTATGACAATATACCACGCTGTCAAAGACGAATGAAAACCTTTTTGTATCGCTTGCGGAAAATATGTCACAGTGCATAAAAAAAAGTGTTTTGGAAGATCTTATTATCTTCTATTCTAGCTTTTAACACCACAGCTGCATTCCGGACCATTGGCTGCTTAAGGCGGGAATGTAAAATTAGTTTCGAACAGAGCAGAGAAAAATTTTGTTTTTTCTTATTTTAAAAGTGATAGAAACCGACATTTTTCAGAAGAGTGTGAACGTCTGAGAGAAGTTTTCGAATCGAATCACCTTAATGATTCCGTCGTCAACAGGTTTATCACCTCGAGAGTCGCAGTGGACCAGCCTAAACAGCATACCGATGACGCCATCCGGATAGTTGACGCCATCCTGTTTAGAATGCTGCAGTGTCTGTCAAACGACAACTTAGAGATCTTAGCAGCAAGGTGCAAAAGACCATTCAAACCGTGTTTACTAGCCGCAAGCTTAAACAAGATCTAAGCTTGCGTGAGCCCAAGCCTAACATCGTAACCCAGCAATGCGTTGTTTATTTATTCAAGTGTGACCTGTGCGATGCAGGTTATGTCGAGTACACAAAGGGCCACCTTCACACGTGCGTTGAGGGACACCGTCAAAAGGCGTCATCTATTTACAGGCATTATTGCAAAGAACATAACACTGCTGTTCCGAACAATTTCTTAGCACGCTTCAATGTAATCAAGAAATGCACGAACAAAATGAAATGCTGTGTATTCAATATCTTAAACCAGCATTGAATGTACAGTCGGATCCTCTTCGTGCTACAGTATTCATGTAATTAGCTTGGCACTGTTTTATGCAAATTCGTTTCAACTTAGCCTTTTCACAAACCGCATTTTATCTTTATGTAACCTTGATAATGGCGCAAGATGCACCGAAACGTCGGTTTCTATCACTTATATTTCTTGTTTCATGCCTTATTTTAAGGAGCTTGTATATTAAATCCAGTGTACTTGGCATTCTTTGTGCATGCTTTTTGTTTTAAGTGGAGAGGATGAGGCCGTGTTCACGGAACGTTTGATGAGGATTTGACGATGTTTTTCTTCATAATCTTCCCAGTTATGCTCATTTTTCTGTCTTGTTTGGTATCATTTAACAGGTCACATCCACGAAGAAAACCCAGAAGCACTCATCTGCCCAGGTTTTCTCCTTAGGAAGTGTAAGAAGGGCTTCAAATGCCAGAGGCATCACTGTCTTTTGCCCTTTCACTGGCAGTATAAAGCAAATAGTGTATGGAAGAGTTTTAATGAGAGAGACAACGATGAAATCGAGAAAACCTACTGTAATGTGATGCGAGAGCAGTGTGAAGTCACCAACGTTCAGCTTTCTTTTGGGAGGTAAGAGATGGTGAGACCATAAGGTTGGTTTTTTCATGTAAACAAACTCAATCTTTTGATCGACATCGATTTTCTTTTGTAGATTGTAGATACACTGGAGTCCGTACTCGACATTCTGCTGCGTTAATTTTCATAATTTGACGAATGAATATACACGTCTTAAATTAAATACGAAGCTGTCATGTAGACAGCATTTAAGTGTTGTGTATTCACCAGACAATTGAACAGTCTTTCCTTACAATCGCCACGGTCATCACTGTCACCCCTAGTAGTTTGAGACAAATCAATGCACAATCTCGATGTTTTTGGCTTTGCTGGGTTTTTGCCATAATTCATCGCGCTTTCGACCAGAATGCACTGCGCAGAATGTATTGCTCTATGGAAGAGTCTCGCTTTTAGCAAGAGTCGCGAAACAAAGTGACGAAAGATTATCAACCTCTTAATCGTAAATATTTTGAAACTTGCGTCCTGTCTTGTGCTTACCTATGTGCTTTCGGTTCAGATCCATCCCTGGCCAACTCACACATAGATTCTTTGATCACAGTCAAAAGTTTATCACTTTCATTTTATTTGCTTAGAGACAAAGATTACGATGCAACGATTCTTCTGGATAAGATGATGCTTTTACAGAGGGATTTTGACACCGCTGCCCCTCTTAGGCGTCTGTCCACTGTTTCCTCTGTGCAGGACCCCGACAACATCATGGCCACTCAGTGGATCTGGTACTGGAAGGACGAGTATGGCACTTGGAGAAAGTATGACGTAGATCACGTGGTAAGTTGCTATATCAGGAGTAGATAAAGAAGACCAGGCACTGGATAAAGTCAAAATGTAAAAAGAACAAAAAAGTGGCACACAAGCCAAGAGCGAGTGTTTGCGGTATTGTTGGCGTGGAAGGCGCTGTGCAGCTTCGCCGCTGGTTAATTCCCTCTCCTACGCAGGATAGAGCGGTTGTCAATTGAGTGTCGAAAGTAATTAGCGAATTGCTTGGTTTTGCATTACTTCACTCAGTGATTGGTTTAAAGTTCTCGCGCCACTTTTTCAACCAATCAGAAGTGAAATTAAACCAAAACCAATCGTGGCTCACGCGTGCACATTTTCCCGCGCTTTGTGTCGGCTACGTTTAATTACTTCGAGTTTTGATTGGTTTACTGGATTGTCACTGTCCTTTTTGATTGGCCAAAGTAATTACTTTGGTTTTGGTTTTACGACCCTCATTTGAAAACCGCTCTAAGTGTTTGACGGCTGTTATTACATGATTAATTTTGAATGATTCTGTTTTGTGCTGTTTTTATACTTATTCGGGTATTTGTAAAGAATATACCCTCATAGATTAAATTAGTTACAACACAAAAAGGAACTGACTACGTTTTGTTTGTCTATAGGGAAGAGATTTGCAGCAGGACTTAGAGGAGGCCTTTTTAAATAAGAGAGATGGATTTGGTTTTTGGCTTTCAGACCAAGACTACAGAATAAACTTTGTTCCAGAATCTGACATGACCCAAACAAACGAGAAATACGGTACCACAAGAAAAGTCAGACGACGACCTTTAAAATTTGTATCCAGAGAGGATATCCAGTTGATGAAGAGGTACTGTACAAATGTATTACAAGTGTCAAAGGTTGGCCATTTTGTAGTTCATGGTGATTTCAAAATTCTTTCTGTACGAGAGTAGTATCTTTCGATTTTCTTAAACTGTAGACAAACATTATCTTTATTCAATGAATAAAGCATTAGCCCTTTTTGCAGATACGGCGGCCATTTTGATTTCTATTGTTTCGAGAGACATTATGGGATGCTCAGGGAGCAAATACATATTAATTTGCCCCCTGGGCATCCCATAATAGCTATTTAAAACAATAGAAATCAAAATGGCCGCCGTATCTGCAAAACTTCCAAGTAAATGCGCTATGCCACGTAATCAAGGTATTAGCGGGAGTCGCTTGTGCGATATTTTATAATTATACATTCAAAATTACAAATAAGTTTTAAAATTAACCAAATCCTAAGTTCAAGAAGTCGTCATTTTTTGATCGGACAAGACCCTGGGGACGAGGCTGATTACTTTTAAAAATTCTAGAATTCGAAAGCCATGCTAAACCTTACCGAAATTATGTCTTTATAAATGAATGAATGAATGAATGAATGAATGAATGAATGAATGAATGAATGAATGAATGAATGAATGAATGAATGAATGAATGAATGAATGAATGAATGAATGAATGAATGAATGAATGAATGAATGAATGAATGAATGAATGTGAATGAATGAATGAATGTGAATGAATGAATGAATGTGAATGAATGAATGAATGAATGCATGAATGCATGAATGCATGAATGAATGAATGAATGATCTTGGTTACCTACTTTGATTACTTTTCGAGCAGTTTTGAAACAACCGAAATCTTCACACATTAAGCCCCACGGCTCCACACAAGACGGTTGTTGTCTTATTTTTCAGAAAGAGCTTGGAAGAGGTCCTTTCTTCTTTTTATTTTTAGAGAAATGTCCAGGGAAACTCCTGCTACTTGCAAAACGGTCCTCGTTTGAGCGTATCTTGGATGGAAAGGAGATGTCATTGATTTTCTTTCTTGATAGGTCTGAAACTATGTTACTTGCTAACCAGCAACGACAGAAAAAGACGAAGACTTTTCAGCTTCCCGCGCATTGGTCTTCAATGCCGTACGCGACAAAATATAGACGTGTTCCACTGTCCCCTTTATCGGATGAATTTAAAGACGTGGAGAATCTGTTCAGGAAATCAATCAAAAAAAGTGTGGAGATCGTAAGGATTGAACGTGTTCAAAACCCCTTTATGTGGGAGAAATATCAAAGGTAATTTTCCCGTTTCCCTTTCTCAAGGCTGCGGATCCGGGTTTTTGCGGTAGTTTTAGCAGTTTGGTACAACTATTCTTGGATTTCACTTGACGTCACGGCCGCCATATTGGCGTCCTCAAACAATGAAACAGCGGCCATGTTGGTGTCCCGACTAATTCCTCCGAGAATTGAACTCTATTATTATGCAAACTTTTTCTTTTGTTTTCGTTGAAAAACATAGCTCTTGATCAAGTGAGTGAATGGTATTGGTGTATGCCAGCTCTCCCCCCACATCTTATTCTTTAATTTGTAAAGAGAATTTATAGCCGGTTGCGGACTCGTCAACATCAGTCACCTCCTGCTTTTAAAAAAACATCCTTGGGATACACTCTTACAATTTTTTTTGTTGCAAATTGGGCAATAGACAGGAGAGGTGTTTACTAGATGCATTTAATTTTCAGTTCTGGTCAGAGGTAGCCGAAAGAGAACCTTAGGATAGAAATGTTTGGGAAAAGTGCGGCTTCTTTGCATGTTTTGCATGCTTTTGCGGCTTTCTTTACTTGCATGTAAAACCCGTGTTCTTTAAAATGGTTGGAGCTCGGATTGATAACCCATATTAATATAGTTACGAAATACCAGCCTGGGAACGCATAAATAAAGAACAACCTTCCTGCTTAGAAGAAAAGCGTCGGATTTGCTTTCACGAATCAATTAGTTTTTGAGAGAAAAAATACTGTACAGATCGTTTTATTTCAATACTTAAGGCGACAAATTGCTGAAAAACAAAGTGTGCAGATATCCCATGAACTTTTACCAGAAACCCATAAGGGTTGAAACGTGTAACGGCCCCTTTTGTGCTGGGAAACAAGCTTCTGAATATTCAATTTGCTAAGTACCATATTTGGAACAACAAGAGCGAGGGGTTTCCAAATATGGTACTTAGCACTGACTGATTCAACCAATCAGTTCGCACTGAATATTCGGAAGCTGTGAACGCGCGTTACACGTTTCAACCCTTATGGGTTTCTGCTTTTACCTAGAATTGTTCAAGGAAAATTACAGAAGACACACGTGACCGAAGGCCCGCAACAGTCGTACACGTGTGGTGGGACTTCGTGGCAAGCATTGGATTTAAAGTCACAAACTTATTAAACCTTTATATTTTTTCTTAAGCTTTGGTTTCTGGGTGCAAAGTAACAATCCTATCTTATGAATTCACAGCATGAGTCAGGGACCTGGAGAATAGGCCATTTCCGAGTTCAAGCCTGCCTCATCTTCAAAGCGAGTCTAAGTGCGAAGTTTTTGTTATGAAAATTAGTTTTCATTCATGTGTAAAGTAGAACTAGCCATTACAAAATCGTCGCACGTAGACTCGCTTTGAAAAGGAGGCAGACATGAACTCGGAAGTGGCCTATTGTCTTTTACACCGTAAAATAATGGAAGCGCTAACGAAGGGCTCACGTTCCCACTGCTACTTTATCTTGCCTCTTGTACCATTTTCCTTCTACGGCCCTAGATTACTTCCAGCCGAGATCAATTGAGCTTACAGTTTGTGGCAGTTTCCTCGAAATCTCTGAAAAGGCGTTGAAAACAAATTAGCTGATCGATTAATTACCTAATTAACGTTTTTTCGTTTGTCCTTTACTCTTTAGGATGAAAGAAAACATGTCAGCAGCAAGGAATGGATCGATTAACGAGAAGCAACTGTTTCATGGAACAAGCCCAAATTCTGTTGAAGCTATCTGCAAGCACAATTTCGACTGGCGTTTGCACGGAAAGAACGCGACCACATACGGAGAGGGGAGCTATTTTGCATTGAATTCTTCTTATAGCGACTCGTACGCTTCACAAGACGACAACTCTTCCCAATTCATGTTCGTTGCCAAAGTTCTTGTTGGATCTTATACCAAGGGCGAGTCCAGCTATCGTAGACCCCCTGCGAAGAATCCAAGTAATCCCGCCAGCGACCTTTATGATTGCTGTGTGGATAACACATGGTCACCAAGTATTTTTGTTGTTTTTGACACAGATCAGTTTTACCCAGAGTATATCATTGAGTATTGTGCTTTTCGACAAACAAGCTACAGCGGCTACCCAGGCGTTTATCAGCAGCAACCTGCAAAGCCAGTGCCTGTTCCGAGGAAGGTCAACATTGCTCCAAGTGCCCCACTACAGCTACAACGCTCTCCAAGACATACTACTGCCAGTGGTAACATTTCAACCAATCCGGTAACAGCCAGCTTGTATGACCCGGGGACATCTTACCCAATGTCAGCTGATACGGCACCGAGCGTGGCTTCCCCTTATTCCAGTGCTGTATCACGTGTAGCTTCAAGTCCTTATTCTTCCTCAACTTCAAATGCCGTGTATAGTTCGAGATCATCTTCGTCGAATCTACCAACCTGGAATACTAGTCACATTACTGATCCATTACATCCGCAAGAGGTGCACCGAGTAAATAAATTTGTTTATCCACAGTCTCCAGAGGTCGACATCGCTCCACGTGTTCCATTACAGTCGATTTCTTATCCAAGCCATTCGAGCGACAGTTATCCAAGCCATTCGAGCGACAGTGAATCAGAAAGTGAAAGTACTGATCTTGGAGCGGGTGCGGTCGTTGCAGCATGTGCACTACT
>JALIRR010004245.1:5000-37016 GCA_023091755.1 Montipora sp. Colony 1 RG-2022 | reverse complement strand
AAGCTATTCCACATAATCCGCATTCAATCGCATTTTTTTTAACTTACTACGCATGCGCTGCATTAAGCTATTGTAGGTTCTTTCGAAGGATCTTTCGATAACAAAGACAAATCTGCGAATTGCGGAGTTCTTTGCATCGTTACCTTTTCAAACATACATTTCTCATAAAAGACTAAAACCATCAAAACACTTTGTTCAATTATGAGGAAAAATAGCACAGATAGCGGAAGCATTGAGCAAATAAAATGATTCCTGTATTGAAGCCGTGTTAGTTTTTTTGCAATCCTTGCGCGCGCGCTGCATTTCGTTAGCAAGAGCGCGCGAGAAAACTGTGTTCGGCCACTTAGTAGACACAATAGGGCCGTTTATACGAGAGAAAATAAGCCGCGGCTTACTCTGGCCGCGGAGTACAAAATACGCGAAAGGAACTATTTATACGAGTATAAACTCCCAGGCCAGGATAATCGGCGGCTTGAGAAAGCCGTGAACGTAGATTTTGTACCATTTATACGGGGTGTTCGCGTCTTATGCAAGCCGCGGCCAGAGTAAGCCGCGGCTTATTTTCTCTGGTATAAACGGCCCTAATAGGACCGTTTATACCAGAGAAAATAAGCCGCGGCTTACTCTGGTCGCGGCTTACATAAGACGCGAACACCCCGTGTAAATGGTACAAAATCTGCGTTCACGGCTTTCTCAAGCCGCGGCTTATCCTGGCCGGGGAGTTTATACTCGTATAAATAGTTCCTTTCCCGTATTCTGTACGCCGTGGCCAGAGTAAGCCGCGGCTTATTTTCTCTCGTATTTAGAGACTTTTAGATCCACGTTTGCGGCTAACCTCAAACTGCTGGAAGTCACATGACTAGCGCTTGCCGTCACGTTCGAGGGTAAGTTTTGACGTTTTCAACGGCGGAAGGTTGGTTTTCACGTAAGTAAGTTACCTCAGCCTGTGCGTGGCTGTCACACAAAAGTCTCGTCACCAGAGCCTTCACCGAGTACTAGACAGGACACGTACAGTAAACATACATGAATGAAGAAGAAATGGTCCAAGCATGTCTGCAATTTTTACCGGGTTGCTGAAACTGGTCGTAGACATTTTAGACGTCTTAGGTCTCATTTACAAGAGGGATGTAGGAACTTCCTTCAGCTATAAGCGCAATCAAGGTAAAGAAATAGTACTTCCTCCTTCAACACCACATGTCATCATCAGTCCACCATTGCTAGAGGGAAAACGGGTACTTTTCGTCGGAGATGTTCACGGCTGTCTAGACGAACTTGAAGAATTGTATCGTAAGTGTACAACATCAGATCAAGAGACTATAGTAGTTTTTGTGGGTGATCTTGTAATGAAAGGGCCTAAGACTGTGGAAGTAATCCGTTTTGTAAGAGAGACCGGATCGTTTTCTGTTCGAGGAAACCACGAACAATCAATGTTAACAGACATTTTCCACAAGCGAAACAACCAGCCAATACGAGAAAAATGCAGGTGTGTATTGGACCTTAACGAAGACGACGAAAAATTCCTTGAAAATCTTCCATACTCTATCAGCATCCCGTCATTGAATGTCATCGTTGTACACGGAGGATTATTCCCTGGGGTCCCGTTAAAGAATCAAGATCCCATGGGTATGATGTTTATCAGAAACTACAACCCAGAACGTTTCCAAGGATCCCCAAAACTTGCGGATGGGTTTCCCTGGGCTGCTACTTGGGGTGGACCAGAGCATGTTGTATTTGGACATGATGCCCGCCGAGGACTTCAACTTTATCCTCATGCCAGTGGTATTGACACTGGCTGTGTCTATGGAAATTATCTCACTGGTATTTTGGTAGAGGATGGAGTTTGGGACAACAGAAAGATCATCCAGGTGAAAGCAAAACAACAGTACTCTGCAACAAACAGTTGACAAAGAGTGAATTGGCAATTTGTTGATTGGATCTCGGTTGTTTACAAGATGGATGACGTTATATTAACTTAATCACCATTGGTTGGAAAAGTGCTAATAAATCTAAGGGACATATTTTTTAGATGTTGATTCATCTAGTGGAAAGAACTATCCATGGATGCTTTAAACAATAATGGAACCATTCATCCACATTTTCAGCCTTTAATGTGTTGGAGAAAGGGGGATCTAATTCGTAAAAACTATTGGAGTCCATGCTGATTCTCTTTTTGTATACATGAATTCTTCATGTAGTAAGATGTTCAGTCCTTTCATATCCCACAGCAAAGATCAACCTCTTTATATGCATCCAAGGTCCCAAAAAGAATATGACAGTGTTAATAAACTTTCATTCTTTAACCTTCATGGACTATTGGGTGAAAAACCAAAAATAGCTTTAAGTGCATCCAATAATAATAATAATAATAATAATAATAATAATAATAATAATAATAATAATAATAATAATAATAATAATAATAATAATAATAATAATAATATTTTTATTATTATTATTATTATTGGATAGTGTGTGTTCACATAAAGAGTGGTCACGTTTTGGGGTCCTTGCTGTAAGGAAAAGTAAACATCTGAGTGTAGTGTTGTTGACAGCACATATTGTTATTCAAAACAAGTTGTGTTGGAATTTTTGCAACACTATTATTATTATTATTATTGTATTTTCTTGAAATGGGTTGTTCCAGAAAAAATCCACACCCCCCGACGGATGGGATTCTGGAAATTCTCGCAGGAGGGGGGGTCAAGGACCCTGGAAATCCAGGCGGGAGGGGGGGTTGAACTCGAAAAAGTCTTCTGCAGGGGTCATTTGAACCGATAGTTCACGCGATTCGAATGTTTAGTTTGGTGACAGTTAAGCGCTCTCAGACCCTGAAAATATTTGAAATATTTTGTTCACATATTTCTCACCTGACATAAATGATAATCTAAGTTCCTTTGCAGGTCCTTTTATAGCAGAAAACGCGAACAAGATACTAAAGAAAGAGCTGTCGCAACAATATTGCAACGAAGAGTTTGAAACGCCTGACACATTTTTACTCGTACTCAGACCCAGCGCGCCACCGTTGTTTCGTGTAATGATACAAAGAAAGAACAAGGAAAGTGCAAAGAGCAAAGAAAGAACAAGGGCAATATTATTGATTTATATGAGCTAAGAGTGTATAAACACTCGTTCGCGTTTTAGCATTTTTGCTCCTTTCTTTTCTTAGTTCCACACAACAGAATTTTTATTTAATTTAACCAAAGCTTTAGAAAGAACATCTTCTATACGTGATTGTGCGTATTTTCTATTAAAAATAAATTAAATTTAAGCCTAACATTTTTTCCCGGAAATCCAGGCAGGAGGGGGGGTCTTTTGTCTTGGAAATCCAGACAGGAGGTGGGGTTAAAAAACGACCCCATCCGTCGGGGGGGTGTGGATTTTTTCTGGAATAACCCAATATGACTCTAAAGATCAATTAAATAAATATATAACAGTACAGAATATTTCCCTCTCAGAGTGCAAATAACAATTTAAGTTGCGGTCCCTAGTAATTCTGCGATCCACATACAAGCTCTTCCTTTGCAGATTGCATAGTTTCACATGTGCCACTGTCACATGGCAACAGGAAGTTGACATTTTAACTCTGGTTGAACTCTGTCTTAATAATGTCCTGTCACAGTTGTTAAACAAAAGCTCTGAAAACTTAAGTTGTCCAATGCAGAATTAATGTCACATCAAGTGAAGCACCAAAAAATTTAGTTGCCTTTCCAACTGTCAGGTAAAGCATTTATCTACCCAACTAAGAAATGCTTCCAATGACAGACAATCACAAGTGGAACTAGGTTCTCCTACCCTAAGAAAACAATGGGTTGGTCCTTTTATGTCAGATAGAGTTATGAACACAAAAGTGTTTCAAAACAAGGACTGTTTTTTGTCCTCATCCAGGAAGATTACAAATTAAACTTTTTCAGATATTTTAATAAAGGCAGAACTTTCTTTTCAGTTGTTTGGCTGCAATTGTACCCACAACATGCCACATGGTAGTTCAATTCTCAACTGATGAAGCCAATATATTACAGTCTTCTTTTGATAAGATAAACTTTATCAGTAAGGCTAATACTCATAAATCCAAGAAACAAAAAGTAGTTCTGCATTGCTGTCTTTTTCTTTTAACTTAAATAATCCTACTTTTACTGCCCTAGTGTTTATTCTTAGAAATATGAATCAACTATTTAACATTAACAACTACATCAACATCCACTTTCAAACAAGAGCTTTCTATGGCTAACAACTGCTGGAAGCTGGATGTGAATTTATGTTGATTTACAAGATGTCCTGCTGATTTCCATCCTCCATAATAAGTCATTTATTAATCCGCTCTCGTTCACTCTCGTCCAAGTGCACCGTGTTGATACAAGCCACTATGAGTTGAATAGCGCTGATGACTTGCTTGAGAATGCAGATGGGTAGAGTGAGCCATGCAATTGCTACCCACAGACCAAAGGAAATATTCCCTATTGATACTGCAAGAAATCACATCTATCAATTACACAACTTTGAAACAAAACAAACCAAAACATCTCTAAACTCTAATTTCGATCCAAATGCAGGACCTTCCTGAAAACCACCTCCAGGTGAGTGGAGCTCCCTGAGTAAATATTGTGATTTTTTAAAAAAGAGTCTTCAAGGAATAATCCTAGGGGGTAACTAATGTCACAAAATGACGGTTTGTAATTAAGCCTGACATAGCATTCTTGCTTTGCTGATGACACTGTATGATGATATGCAAGCAGGGAAATTACTAACTCCCTTTTTGTCTTTCTTCCAGTTTTCATGCATCTGATATTATCATTAGCCAAGAGGTCTCCCTTCCATCAGTTAAGAGAGTACAGTTTTGTACTCAAGGTGTTTTTTTTTACATTACCTGTTTCAGTCTTTCTGCAACCCTTATTTAAATCTGCAGCATGAGTGAGAAGGGCAAACATCTAACATATCAGATTTGATATCAATCTTGCCACCTTGCAAGGGAAGTTCTTCACCAAAACTTACGTAGCAGCATATCAGGACCAATCAGGTCACTAACTTATCAACAAGCTTTTGTTAATAGTAATTACTGCTCAATAACTACTTAGTCAATTAACATTGTTATAAAAGAAGGAACTTACTGACTGGGCCAGATGTGAAATGAATTAAGTACAACATACAGTAGAACAACTCATTGCCTGCACACATGGTAAACAGCACAACCTATCAATTGAAATAAAACCTTTTGTTGATACAAAACTCTGAGTGTTGCAGTTTACCTCTTGACACGTAAAGTCTCTAATATTTATTAAGAAGAACTATCTGTATGCCTTTTTCTATTATAAGCCACACCCTGTATGTTTATTTATTTAATAGCTTCAACAGAGCATGAAAAGATTCGAAGTCCATATGAACATGCCCCCATACTTGCATAAACATGCCCCATACTAACATAAACATATGTGATTCAATATACGAACACATACATAACCAACAAGTAATATGACACATAATACAAATAAAAACAATAATACTAATAATAATAATAATTTATCGACAACAGACTGTTTCCCGGGTAACAGATCTGCATTTTGAGCAAATAGTTTTAAAAGTTCTTATTCGGTCAGGATCAAAAGCTGAATGAAGAAGTGACTTGTAATGCGAACAAACTTTCGTTTTAAAGGACGAAGGAGTAGTACTTTCTTAGTATTAAAAGGCAATGAGTTCCAGAGAGGTATAATCCCATTAAAGTAAGAATCCCTGAAGGTTGAGGTTTCAGTTAAATTAGGCTTATAATCAATACTGATAAAGGAGTTCCTAGTTACTCTGGACTTACTATATGGAGTAACATACTTCAGAATGTCGAGGTTAAATAAACCATTACGGTATGCAGACGTACCGCCAATTTAATCCATAATTCCACTTGCTACATAAGGTATTTTACTACCTGTTCCCTTAAAACAATAGAAGAATCATTACCCTGGAATGGTAGTACATTCTGAGAAAGAAGTTTCCTGATAAATCTATTTTCTTGTGACTTGCTCCACCCTTCAATAATGAACTAAAGAAAAAAAAAGGAAAATTTTTAAAATGAACAATTAAACACTAAACAATCAATAATGAACTAGTTTATTTGGGAATAACATGACAGCTGAATTTTTAGGGGAATCTTTGTTTACATTTTTGGCCTCATTAGCACAAGACTATTGTTTTCTAATCAGTCAGCCAAGAATAAAGAACTGAATATTGCATAATGAACTTGCTCTGAAAATTTGAACCTGATATACCTGATAATCCCTGAGCAACAATGCTTTGAAAATGGGAAATTTTACAAAGAATACATGGGATCAACCAGCACCTTTGTCACCCAAGAATTTATCAGTTTTTGATGGCCAATAACTGGCTCGTTATCAAAGATAAAAGGCTTAAACCCGAGGATTTAACTACATTGAGCACACTTGTGTTTTACCTATTAGTAAATAAAATAAAACATTAACAATGACATCAGCAAAGATTCCCTGATCAGGGGCCACAGAGAGGGAGGGGCTTGGGAGGCTATAGCCCCCCCCCCACCCAACTTTTTTCCTCTGGTGTTGTTTTCTTCTAAACCTCTCCCCCACCCCTCACACTTCTGTGATCCATACCAAAACCTAGCCCCCCTTACTTTCAAATGTACTCTGCAGCGGCCCCTGCTTATTGCACAGTCAGACGGCTATGAACTTTGTTGAGCCTTCAACTTGACTTCAACTGTAGTTTCTTTTCCCACGTGCCTGATTACCTCAGAAATATAATAAATATCTCACTAAGCTCTTTTTCTCAGTCTGTACTGAAAGAAAATACAGACCCTAGTTTTTCCTGCTGATTTATGGCCCTCATGCTTGAGCCAAACATAAGCTGAAAAAAATTCGACCCATAACTTACAGTACAGACCTCGAGCTCAGTTAGTAAGAGGTAACAGTCTGTCATTTCCCCTCATAAAGAGAAGAAAGGCTTACCTTTGCACATGGATCCAGTGGCTAGCAATATCCAGGCAAATAAGCATTTGGAAAACAAAAATGTACTCTGGATAAAAAAGAGCCAACATCATTAATAGGGCTGTGGTGACACATCTAAAGAAAAAACAAAATAATATGTTAAAAATTCAAATTAATGCAGAAGAGAAGATATTACTGTTGTATAAAATCAGCAAAATGTTCAAGTGATCATAAAAAATAATGGTGTTCCAGTATGTGGGTAAAGTGCAGACTACTCTGCACATAATTTTATTGGTGTGTATTGTTAAACGCCTCATTCTTCAAAGAGGGGGAGTGAATAGGCCAACAGATTAGCGGAGTTTTGGAAATATCTTTGCCGGATTTCGGATTAAGTGTGAAATTTTGACAGATTTTCAGATCTTGCAATTCCAGTGGATTGGGATTTCAGCCTTCTTTTTGGCCCGGATTATGGAATTTTGCCTGTAACTAAAATTCAGGTTGCAGATCTCATTTGGCTCACGAAACTCTCAAATCTACATTCTTGCAAATATTGAGTGGATTCAGATGTAAGGACTTTTTTTAATGGATCGACGGATTTCTCTAAAGGCCCTGTTCACCCCCCTCTTCAAAGAATGCAAGAACACAGTAGTGGCCGGGTATTCTTTTTTTTTTTGTGGCAAGGTATTCTGCAGTTTCTCTCAGGGTCAACTTCTCTTCGGGCAGAAAATATATTAGTAGGCACGGGATACTTATTACAGAGAATTCAAATTTTATTTCTAAGAAGTGGGCATTCAAAATGACAACATCATGGAGTGGAAGTGGCATGTGGCACTTTGAAAGATACAACCAACATAAAACCTTCAGAAACCTTTGGCAATGCTTGGAAATATTTGGGCAAACTGGAGAAGATCTCATGCCTTTCCCATAGGTCAAGGTTTGTGAGAGCAACTAGAGAATTCAGGGCTGCCCAGGGCTACCACATGTAAATTAGTCAAAAGCTTTTGAGGAACGAGGCATATAGCAACCGGCACTTTTTATTATTCCATGATATGGAAATAAATGGCCCTTTATTCTATAGTTTAGCCATTAGCAGGTGCAGTGTCTGATTAATTATGTACCTGTCAGTAAGCATGTCCAGCATTGCTCCAAACATCGTACCTGATCATGATAAAATAAGATTCACAACTCATCAATGTATATCAGCTCTGACTTGTAACCTGCTATTTTTTGGTATTGTAAGCAGCTTCTATTGTTTTCATTTCATTCCATTGAGTCAGTTGTTATTCTTTTGTTTTTAGCTTGAGTATTGAGCCAATCACGAGCTGCTACGTGACTCTCACAATCTTTGTAATGATTGGGGCTTTATAATAGCCTAATCTCTGTGTGCTAGTTAATTGAAGATTGAAGCCTCCACCAACCCCACCCCCCCTCCCCCCTCCCCCCGGTCCAGGGGCAGATAAGGGGATGATAGGGGGATATAAGCACTTTTGATAAGAGATCTGTCCCTTGGGGGTTATAAATTAGATGTGTTTTACATCTTCATAATGTCCACACTTCGGGGAATGAAGGAGATTTGACTGTGGTTGAAAAGACTGGTACCTAAGTTCAAGCTTGTTATGAAGCGGACTGTAGTCATCCCATTTGCCAGTCTGAGAGACGAAAACTCACATATGAGACAGTGTGGTACGCTGGCAGACCCAATGTTCAGTTCCTGCCTTTACCAGTGCCAGATCCAAAGTGCCCTTGGGGGTCTAAGGAATGAAAGAATAGCTATGGGTTTGCAAGAGGCACTCAATGCATCTTGAAGAAGTTTTAACCACAGACAGCAGTGATTTACCTGCAGCTTGTTAAGATTGATAGATCTAGAATCAGCAGTTCTCTCCAAAAGAAAAATTAAAACTGGCCAAAAAACGTCTTGCAGGTTCTACGAGGATGCCATTTCTAAGCTGATCAAGCTCAAAACTAAGCTACAGTTTGTGACAAAATTCGTTGGAAAAGTACACGACTATACAGATTCAAAGCTTTCGCAGCTCACTCTCCCCTCACAATGTTATTTTAACACAAGTTTCTGAGCCCATTTGCCAAAACAACATTGTGGAAGGGCAAGGGATTATAAAGTGTTTCAACAATTTTGTCCAAGACTGTAGCTACAACTAAATTGAAGCTCACTGAGTTCGGAGCAAAAGCCTCAAATATCTTTCAGGTTGATTATGCACCCTTAAAGAGGAAACCTCGTTTGAAAAAACAGAATAAACACCGCACTGCAAAATGTAAGGATATTTGTACCTCTTGGAGGACGTCAGTGTTTTGGAAAAGATCGCCCTGGCTTAGATAAGGATTCTCTTAGCAAAAAGGGTAACATACAAAAAGAGAATGTCTTGAATTTAAAACAAAGAGAAAAGAAATGGGTCGAATTATCGGTTTCCCAAAATGACACACTTCAGTTAAGCATTGATGAAAAGGACTACCTTGCAGGCTTACTAGGCAAGGAAAGAGGTGAAGCAACTACTGTAATTCCTCCCACATAGAAGATGAGAACAAGGATGAAGATCATGATGACGTTGCCTGCAGTGAGGAACAAGATGAAAGTGATGATGATGACAACTGCAGTGTTTCTGTTTTGCCCAAACCAGGAGAGGTGTCTTCATCAGATATTGAAGATTATGGTCCATATTGGAATAATTCATCAGAGTCCATGCCAAATGTGGATCATCTTTTAGACTAAATTTTGTATATTTGCATTTTGCCTGGTTCATTTTACCCACTCGGAGAAGTTGGGAGAATTCTCGACAGTTATGCAAACCCTCAACTGCACCACGAAATTAAATAACTGTCTCGAATTCTCCCAACTCCCCCTCTTGTTTAGATGAGGCTATGGAAACACAGAAAACGTCCTCTATTGCTTAAATTTTGCCAATTACCTACAAGTAACAGGCGAGAAAATGCTCCAGAAAAATTGCCAACAACATCGTTAACAGTTATCTTTTGGTGACAGTGTACATGTTCAAAATTAATGTTACTATCAGTGCTTTTTACTGATGACATCCCCTCATGTTCTGTTTTTTAAAATTCTAAGAACTTTGTGCTAGGAAACAAACTCAGTTACTATGTGTTTTGGGAAACAGATAAGCCTTTATATTGAAACTTTTTGTAAAACAGTGCTCCATGTTTACATGTGTAATTACCTAAAATGGATACAGTTGGCTCAAATAAACAGGAATGTGAGTTTGAAGACTTGAGGTAAATACTTACAAGCTAAAAAAATGGTAGCCTCAAAGTCCTTTCTAAAGAAAGCCCTCCCCCTCCAAAAGTGACGATAAAAACAAAGTGACCCTCCCCCAGGCATAGTAGAACCCCCCTCCCCCCCCCCCCCACTCCCCCCCCACCTGCTATATAATGACCAGTCCCTAATATTTGATCAGGGCCTTTGTCAAATCCCCCTATCTGCCCCAGCAGCATGAAAATAATCATCACACTTTGTTACAGGGGAGGAAATTTACCCCATTAGAGACCAAATGTACCCAGTCTTACTTTGATTAAAATATCTGGCAGCATATCCATCGAATGCATCAAGTAAGCCACTGGCTAGATACATCATAGCAGCTACTACATGATCAGTCGACATGAAGTAAAACGATAAAATGGCCAGAATGATTCTTGCATAACCTGTAAGAAAATAATTTTACAAACAAAATGCTATGAATCGCAGATAAAAAGCGCGTTAAGGAGTCACTGAAAGCTGCAAAAGTGTAAAAATCTTGGATGATACAAAGAGCAAAAAAGGCTTCTTGGAGTCTTATTAGCTTTGAATATGCTCTGTAAACATTAATGACACTTTAAAATACTCACCAATTAAATTTGGGATAAAAAGGAATGCATTTTCCTTCATTTTCAAGTGATCACGAACCGTTTCTTTTTCGAAGGAGTGGGCTGGGAGAGGGTGTTGTTTTTTTCTGACATAGACATTTGTCACGTGACAAAGAAGCCATCTGTTTGCACTGTTGAGGAGCACTGGGGCGACAACGATGGGCGTTTGCCTACGTACTTACTCCTCCATAGAAGTTGTTTTTTTGCAAATATTACTTTTGTGAATTAAACTCGGCATAGTTCAACTTGGTCATGGGGAATTGTCATACAGTGGGACCGAATGAAGCCATAGTTCGCTCAGGTAGGACAAGTTTCGCAAATGTTATTGTGCATCGTGAGTAACAATCGCCACTAAACTTGGAACCTACCATCGTAAACATTTGATCACAAAGGGACGAAATCAGACTAAATTTGCTGGAAATTTTAACTTTAACACGATCCTTCGTAATTTCAACGATGCAGTTAAGTCATATTTAACGCGAATCATGCTTGATCTCGGGGAAAGAATCTTTGAAAGAGAACGAATTGTTGATGGCAAATCATGCCTAATT
The DNA here is from genome assembly GCA_023091755.1 of Montipora sp. Colony 1 RG-2022. Classification (NCBI taxonomy): domain Eukaryota; kingdom Metazoa; phylum Cnidaria; class Anthozoa; order Scleractinia; family Acroporidae; genus Montipora; species Montipora sp. Colony 1 RG-2022. Next base: position 25,660 of record JALIRR010004245.1, on the reverse strand, counting down.
CCATCTAGAAGCGAGCATGTTCCGCGTTCTGATCTTTGCGTCTCGCTTAAATTTGTATTTTTAGGTGGCTGTTGCGGTAATGATGCGAAGAAAACTGTCATAGGAGGATGGGTTTGGGCCTGGGCTTTTGTTACAGACGTACAATCGTGAGTAGTGAGAAAAATAACATCTATCCCTGCTTAGAAATGATAAGAACGCAGCTAGCTGTCTTGCATTACGTGTTCGTCATCTTCGTAACGAAACCACCAAAACAGGTGCGCTTTGACATGACATATGGCAGATTTAAAAGTCAGCAAGAAAGAGAAACAAAAAACACGAAAATGCACAACGAACTGTCTGGCAGCCAGACAGGGAATCTTAAAACTCATGACCACTAATGTAAGGAATTCGATTAAACCTATTAATGTTTTGGATAACGAATAAGACAAGAAGCCCCTTCTGGCTTGCTTTTTTGTGAGTGAGTTGCGCACACACATGGACGGTTTTTGCAGTGAGATGTTGCCGAGATTTAATTGGAGGGTGTTTCAAAAATTCTGTCCGGTTCCCGGAGATCTCAACAGTACCTGAAACGTGTTTAAAGAAAAGTCGTTCGGCTGCGACATTTTAATTTTTGTGTTTTTGCCATTGACCTTTGACTCCATACTTTTCCCCTTGATGGCAAATGTTTTCAGTTTACTGTCAACCAGGAAAAGACAAAAAACTAACTGTTTTGAAGGTACGTATTTTTAAACCAACCTTTCTAAATTCCAATTCGATTGGATGCAGGATCTCGCTGAAACCAGGTGTGAGAGTGGAGCTTCCTGGGTAAATATCATTAATAAATATGATGACGATGATGATTATTATTATTGTTAATACAGGAATGTTTATTTTCATCTGCTCATATATAAGATGGGAATGTGTGCTTAAAACTAAAAAAAATATTTTGAAATAATAATTCTGCTCAAAATAAATGTACACCTGGTCACAAAATAAGTCATATTTGAATATTTTTTGTCTTACCTGATGTATTTTGCTGGGTGTATCCCTTGTTCTAGGTGAGTTTTACGGAGCAGCAAGGCTGCTACTTAAGAAAATTGTCCAGGAGCTCTTCGGGCTTCCAACATTAAAAGTTAGTGGCTTGAGTCATTTTTTCAAGAGCCCAGAATTAATTAATTCTAGCTGGGATCATATTTACAAGAGAGTGAGGATGAATCAAGTAAGACGCTCGTTCGGGCTACTTGTTCAGAAATGTGGTCGCCCGCGCTCGCAAATAAGGCGCCCCAGGCGACCGTTAGGCAGCAACCTTGAGCAGTAACATTGATCTCTGTGGTCCGAGTCTCTGAGCACTTTCTGATGTCTATCATTTCATTGTTTGGGTTGATTGCTTCTTCAGATCTTCTGGCTTTTAATGGTCTGTTGCTAAGAACACTCAGATATCACTGGAAGATCACTGTCCAGAATAAGTGTAGAAATGCTAGACCTAAACCCATTGACTCCTCAGAGTTAGCCTGCGTTGTAGACGTAATCTAACACCGGCTAGTAGCATCTGCAAAGCAGTGCTGAGATCCTTTTTCTGGACCCCCAACAGACTCAACATGTTCTTCAACCAGAGAAAAATCACACCTTTTTAAAAGACAATATTTAGATTTGATACCAATATCCACAAGAAATTAATTTGTTTATGTGACCCAAAAAAGTGCACTCACTTCTTGGCCTTTTCTCAGCTGGCGGAAATTCAGCTCATGAAGAAAAATAATCGGTGATTGACTGCAGTCTTTTCTGGGACGCCATAGCAGAACAGGCAACGTTGGGACATTTCTGGTGGTCTTTTACGAATCGCAATTCTTTTTTCAATGCATTGAGGGAGGATTCATTCTGAGTTGAGCGTGGCTTATGAAATTTAAACAGAAGACTGATCAAGAAAAGGACAAAACTGTAGTTTTTAAAACCAATCCGTTAAGATGTTGAAAGGAGTCATGCCACTGCCGGTCAGTTTGCCTGGTTCCCGGCCCTTAATGAAACCCTAACCTGCTGGGGGGCCCAGAACAAGGATTTCGGCACTGCTTCACAGACGTTACTAACCATTGTTAAATTACGTCTGCAACACGGGTTGTAAGGGGTGAGACTTTATTTTGTCTAACACCAGATGATTCTACTCATCAGTGTGGGGCATTTCAAGAGTGAATAGGTTAGCAACCTCCACATTTACTAAAAATTATGTCCCTTTTAACCCTTTGTTTCCTAGGAGTGAGTGAGACTGTCTAATGGCAGATGATTTTACTCATCGATGGGGTGTAGTTCAGGAGTCAATGGGTTAAAATGAGAATAATTGGCCTTCGTAAGCACTCAAATAATGATATTGTCTCCTCATTAGAATATCGCTGCAAGTAATGACATTGAACCCAAGATGTGAAAGTGTAGAGACTGCCCAAGGTGTTGCTGTTACAGTAACTGGAGTTGCACAAGTCAAAGTCATGACAGAACCAGAACTGCTCAAGACTGCTTGTGAACAGTTTCTTGGCAGAACGACCCGAGAAATTGAAAGCGTTATTCTTCAGACTCTTGAAGGTCATTTGAGAGCAATCCTGGGTACTTTGTCAGTAGAGGAGATTTATAAAGGTGTGTATAAAAAAACAGTTCCTTGAAGAGTGAATTACATTTTCTGACTCAGGATTGGATTGTATTTATTTCTTTAACAATGCTTGATCGCAATCATATGATAATAAATGGTATCGCTTGCATTAATTTTAGTGATATTTTTCAACACTCGAAGAGAAATTTCTTATCTCAAAGTGGCCATGTGATATTCTCTTTATTATGTAAACACCAATGAAATTCTAAATTATTTCACGAATGGCATCGAAAGGTGCGCTTTTCATCTGTAACCAAAGGAACAGTGATAACATGTTATCTTTGCACGTGAAGATATCATGTTTTCATCCGAAAGCTCACTTGGTATTTCATTGGTGTTTATATAATAATATAAAATAATATAAAATATTTTATTCAATGTTAAAAACAGAAAAATATCTACATAATTTGTAAACAGAAATATTAAAAAGTAAGAAGTGGAAGCACTAAACAACATTAAAAATTATTATAAATCACAAGAATACAATCACTATCAATAATGATTTCCCAAATACATTCCTTGCGGCTCAGATGTGATCAAAGTAGCTCTTACAGGCAATACAGTGTTTCAGAATTAAAAACATGGAAAAAGAAAAATTCAAGTTAAAAAGAATAAAAATCCTGAAAGAAAAAGAAAGGGTTAATTCGGGTACGCACTAATGTTTTTGATCTGTAAATCTGAGTCAACAAAGTCTAGCTGTCAAACATACAGTACCGCTCAAAGGTAAGTTGACAGTCACTCGCGAGTCGTGAAACTCGACTCGAGTCGAGTTTCCCAACTCGCGAGTTGAGTCTTTCGAGTTTCGAGTTGAGAAAAATAATGAGCTTGATGCTTGACTGATCTCTTGAGAAATAAATTAGACAAGCAAAGCGCACTTGTGTGTTGTACATGCATCGAAAAAGCGAGTCGGATATCAAGTGCGAGTAGTTCTGTTGACGAAATATGCACACAGTTCCCGTCGCTCGTTTCCTCAAAGGATCAATGAATAATCTGTTGCGATCATTTACAAAACGGCTCTCTTCACAATCGACTTGAACATGCTACGCTTGACTTAGAAGTTAAAACCTGAAGCTTTCTTTACCCTGATAATAAACGTTATCGATCGCTGATTTTAAGCAAAGAGAATGTAATGTAATGCCTCGAGCAAGCTATCTCAAATTTACAAAGTTGTGAATTTTTTCAAGGTTCTCCCATCGCATTATTGGTCATATTGGTAAATAACGATTGGTTGTTTAAATAAAGTGACGTTGCCTGGTAAGGCAGTTGCATTACGAGCGTATAAATGTTTCAAGTTTCGCTAACGTTGACATATGCAAATTTCACGTTGCAGATGAAGTTACCCTCAAGCGGATGTCACGCAATGCTTAGACTTTCGATTACAGTTTATTTCAATTACTTTACCTACTTACGAAAACATCAGAGAATATTTCTAAAGTAAGAAGAATAGCTTCCAGTGTGTAGGAATACACTGCAGGCATATTTACAAGGGCTCAAAAATGTAATTGTGGACCTGACGGTCTGTGTTGGTTCGTAATTTGGATCCACTGCCTCTTCACTTTACAATACTTCGTTTTTGAAAAATAATGGTTGCACAATTTGTGTCAGTTCATGCGCATGGTAAATGTAACTGTTTTCATACAACAAACGAATGAAGATTTTCACGTTTACTCAATTGTAATTGTGCCGTGGTGTTGGCTTGATACAGCAATAAATGAATAATTGCGTATACCCGTGCGTGTTTTTAGAGCATGTTATATTTTCACTTTCGATTCTCTTGACATCCAAAACGAGCGAGCAGAATTGCAACCATAATTGACCATTCGTCTTTTGATGATTTTGATGATAAAGTTTCAATTCCGCTTTTGTCACGATGGGAAAGACGCACTAGTATTCGAAATTCCAGTTTGTGGATAGTACAACGCCAACTTTCGAACGAAGCCCCTTTTTACTCTGATAAATTACATGTCCGTGGTCATTTTGCTAGTTTGTGACTGGTTTTGTGCCTGGGGAACGCATCGGAAACTCGTGTATTTTTTTCAGAACAAGTGAATAAGATCGCGACGTTAATTTTCTACATGCCAAAGGATAATGAAGATAAAATTTTTTTCGCGGGTCAAGAACATTGAAAGCTTGCCTTCAGAGTCGACATGAATATTGCGTACAAAGGCTCCGTTAGCGGAATTGTTCATTTCTTCGAGACATAAATTGCTTTCTCGAGTTCTTCTCGAGTTTATGCATATTCCAAAGTCCATCTTTCTCGACTCTCGATTCTCGACTCTCGATTCTCGAGCCTCGATTCTCGCGTCTCGAAACTCGAACGTCTCGACCTTCGCGACGCGAGAATCGAGTTTCGAGGATCGAGTTGAGACTGTCAACTTACCTTTGAGCGGTACTGTAGTATTGCAGAGTGTACGATGGCGAAAGATAATTTAGCTCTTATCCAAGAAATTGTGCTTGAGTGCTTGGGTGCAGGAATGGCGCAGTGGTGAGAGCACTCGCCTCCCACAAATGTGGCCCGGCGTCGATACCCAGACTCGGCGTCATATGTGGGTTGAGTTTGTTGGTTCTCTACTCTGCACTGAGAGGTTTTTCTCTGGGTACTCCGTTTTTCCCCTCTCCTCAAAAACCAACATTTATTTTATTTTATTGAAGATCGTGAAGCATTTGCTGCACTTGTGCGAGAAGTAGCTTCACCAGACGTGGGAAGAATGGGAATTGAAGTCCTCAGCTTCACCATAAAGGACATTGAAGATCATGTGAATTACCTAGACTCACTTGGCAAAACACAAACGGCTAAAGTGAAGAGGGATGCAGACATTGGGGTTGCAGAGTCCAACAGAGATGCTGGTATAAGGGTAAATATGGAAACTGTGTGTGAAGAAGGACATGAGGGCTGTGAAAACACTTTTTTTCTTTAAGGGAAAAGAGGTGGGCCCCAAGTACCATTGTTGGTTCCAGTACCATGGAATCTTTTGCAAACTGGACATTGTGTCTAAGGGCAAGGGCAAAAGCAATATTATTGCTCCTCTTTCCACAGAGTCCAACATTATAATAGTTTGCCAACCAATAGTGTAGCAGGAGGATCTTGTTTTCATTATGTGAGGCTTTTTTTCTACCTTTTTTTTCCAAGGCAAGAGAGGATGCTCAGCAATTCAAAATCAATAAACAATATTATTCCTGTTTTTTTCCCCTGGGGAACTAGGAAGCTGAATGTGAGAAAGAGAAAATGGATGTCGCATACCAAGCACAGACCAACATTGCAGATTCAACAAGAGAGTATCAGATGAACAAGGCTGCCTTTGATCAGGAAGTAAATGCAAGGAAAGCTGAATCTGAACTTGCTTATGAGTTACAGGTGAAACAAGTATTTCTGTTGTTAAAAAGGTTCGACAAGGTGGCAAAGTAATCATTGCCTTCAGCATAAGATCACTTGCTCTCTGGTTATAACTGCTATGTTCAAAGGTTGTAATTATTTTTTTAGTTGTAAAGGTCGGCGCACACAAGGGGACTAGTCCCTGCAACTAGTCCCTCCAACCAGTTGCAGGGACCAAGTCCCTTTGTGTGAAATGCATAGTTTTAGCCGAAAGTCAAGTTGCAGGGACCAAATCTGGTCCCTGCAACTAGTCCTACAAAATCAAACTGGTTTAAATTTGTGGGACAAGTCCCTGTGACTTGTAATGGAGAGCAACCCCCCTGCCCCCCCTACCACCACAAAGACTCCTATTAAAAAAACTAGACGCCATTTTGGTAAAAATCGGCAAACCACTTGTTTCTTGCAGTCCCAAAAGGCCCAAGCTCCTGTTAATGTTTCTTTGTTACATGACCTCCAATGCCACCCCTGTGAGACCCATGACTTCAGGGTGGGCTATAAGGGCCCCCTGTATCTCTAGATACCGCCCCTAACCTTCCCTCTGTGACCCGTTAACCTCAAATCATAGGGGCCAACCTCCTTAACAAGGTCCACCTTCGTCAACATTGACGATCTATGACAAATGCTGGGATAACTTTATTCATATTTTGCTGTATCGTCCTGAACCTACATGTATAGTGTTTTCATCTATGGGTACAGCAATCATGTTGGCATCCCCCTTGAAGCTTGCTGTGTGTGTTTGCACTATCCCCCCCCCCCCCCCTCATTTCTTCTTGATACAATTCCCTTTAATTCCTTTTTCAGCCACATGCCAGCCATTGCATGGGTGAAAGCACTATCCTAAGCTTAATGCCATGCTTCTTCTTTAAAACAAAAATGAAAAAAGGCCCACTTGGCACTTGAGGGCTTTCTGTAACATTCTTTTTCCTTGGGCTTTCTGCCATCTCATGTTCATGTTCAAATGTTTTGTGCAAGGGTCCTATCCCCTCCGGTCTCTATGCGATGCCAATTGGCTTTGGTTCTTTATGCTCATTTCATACTTTTGACCCCTATCTCCACTCGTCGGTTCTCTCCTTTCACCCTTGGGGCAGGCAATGTTTGCCTTTCACTATTGCAACTCTGCGGAGATGGGGTCGATCATTCTTTCTCCCTGTCACGTTGGGAGCAAAGCCACTGAATGGGCTTTGCACAGGGCACTCCTCGTCTATCTCGGCATTTTGGGCAGGGAATTGCTGCCCGTGGCACCCCTTCAGCTCTGTGCTGAAGCCCTGTTAGGGAGGGGGTATATTGTTACTTTGCTGGAATGGGTTAACTTGGCCCCAGGATATTATGCCAGCCACTATGCCCGCCTTGCAATACAGGTGTGAGGCACCCCCTCGGCTAGTTGCCAAGACCCCTCATCTGCTTGTCCATACCGGCGCTGGGTATTATCCGCACCTTGCCAGTACATACCCTGCCCCTCGTTTATGCCCAAGTTGTGTCTATTGTCTTTTACTGTACACCAAAGCATTAACCAACGATAAGCAACTAAACACTTTTCTGAGAAGATTGCATGACTTTCGTTTTGCTTGGCTTTGCCATAAACCGTGGGTTTCATAAAACGAAAATTTCACCTTTTTTGCAGGTTAGCCTTGAGAATCAATCGTGTATTTTACTATGTAATTTTGGAGTTCTCAATCAATTTTTTTTTTATTGGGTATAACCGAATTAAGAGCACCAATGTTAACTTTAGCGATAACATTCTTTCACCGCTGAGTAAATTTGAGTAATTGCAAAGATTTGCAATCCATTTGAGACCACTCCTATGCTACATCTCACGAAATTATTTTTTGGATGAGCACCTCAACCATTGCATTTTTGTATCGTGTGAATATTTCGAAGGGATTTGTCTCCACACTTCATCCCACCATATAAACTTCACAAGAACTAGACCCTACAACAAGTCCACTTGTGTGTGCGGACCTTTAGTCATGCCCTTCACGAATTAAGCTCTTCTTGCTTGTAATATTGTGTCAATAACCTGCCGGCATTTTCTTGTTGGCCTTTGTACTCTGTTTTCCCTTATTAAAGGATGAAATTGCACATACTCTTGTAGGCTGCTAAAGAGAAACAAAAGATCAGGTCAGAAGAAATCCAAATTGATATTGTGGAACGAAAGAAGCAAATAGAAGTGGAAGAGAAGGAAGTTGCCAGGAAAGACAAGGAGTTGGTTGCTACGGTGCGAAGACCAGCTGAGGCAGAGAGCTACAAGGTGGAAACCATTGCACAAGGAAGAAGGTGTGTAAAATTAATAAGTTCAGCAAGCTGAGTTCAAAATGGGTACCTAAAAAATCTGCAGGCTTTCACTGTAATTGCAGTTCCCCAAAGCAGTGAGAGCAACTCTTCTACAATGTATGAACTGTCTTCAGTTACATTCAATCAAACATGCAAGGATTGTTGATACATATTCAACCAGGTTATCTCTCTTTTTGGAATGAATGTGGTTTAGGATTTAGTTACCGCACATATCACAAAGTCTCGTGGTGGTTCATAGGAAAGGTTTTGAGACAGCCTAGCCTACAGGTTATAGTCCTTTTCTTAGAAGACTTAAAAGTGTAACCATTTGTGGGGTAATTACAAAGGCAGCACTTTCTCCTCAGTTATTTTAAGACCCTGAATGTCGGTCTGGCCAGTAGGGTTAGCAGTGTTCCAAATAAGATTTTAAGGCAGGGTGCCAATAGGGAATTCCAACGGTTCAATTCCCACTGATCCCACCAGATTATTATAAATTTTCCATTAATTTGTCGGGTCATGCAGCTGATCTTGTCGGGTTTTTGACCCGAGACCCGTCACCTATCTGGAACACTGGGTTAGACACATTACACCGGCATAATTTTGGGCATTATGGCACAGTCAGAGCATCGAGCATGATGCCGGCATAATGGCCACGTTTATAGCATAATTTTAGCAAAATGCTGCAAAACTAATATTTTTCCTATTTTCAGTTAATTAATTGACCCATTCACACCTCACACGCTCTAGGACTCTCCCCACTGACCAGTAAAATCATCTGGCATTAGGCAGAGTAAAATCTATTAAGTGGTTCTCTCAGGGGTCAATGGGTTAATGGGGACATTACTGAGTCACTGCCCCACCCACCACTGGTGTTGTGTTGGACGCTACTTTTTAGGCCAGGGAACAAAACTTACACTCAAAGTAACAGCAAGTCCATGGTTGCACTTGCAACTGCTTCGCTGGACAAGAACAATTTTATCCATTTTCCCCCGGGACTCATGATTTTGACAACATATCTTTCCATTGTTGTGGTTGTTCCAGTACACCTTGACGGCGAAAGCTGGCTCCTGCTCACCATGGTAAAGGAATTTCATCAAAATGTTTAACTGAAGTGGGCCCATTCCACATATCAGTGGTTTTTGTAATAGTTTTTGACTGAGTTTAATTAAAGGCAAAGATATAATGTACATACATGTACAATGCAGTGCTGTAATGTACTGGAGGGAATGGTATCAAACTCATTTACGGTTAACATTTATGGTTAATATCCTAGAACCCAGACCGTCTCCAAGGCTCAGGCAGATGCTGAGAAGATTAAGGTATGATAACATTATTACCTTTGCATGGTTATTGTGAAAAGGCTACCAAGGTTTTCCAGTGTATCTCATTGAATTTGTGGAGTGATGTTTTGTAGCACACTAAACTTTCATTTGACAAACAGTTGACAGGCTCATCTGAAGCTACTGCTATTGAAGCAATTGGTAAAGCTGAGGCTGAGCGTATGAGGCAGAAAGCTGCAGCTTACAAGATGTATGGAGATGCCGCCATGACTGCTTTAGTCCTGGAAGCATTGCCTAAGGTATAACTAAGTTATTTGAACATGTAGATCTCTAAGAGTTCTTTCATGTGCAGTGAGAACAAGGCTTAGCCAAACTGTTTTTCTTTCTGCCATTTTTCTGATCAATCCAATCTCTGTAGATGAAACATGATATACTTACAAAATAGTTTCAGTGACATTGACCAGTCATGGTTCTAGACTTGTCTTGAACTTGGCAATATTTATTTTTAGGGGGTCTTCACTTAAACATATTAGGATGTTAGTTATGTAATACGAAGGTAATTGGAGTGCATTCAAAATCTGTTCTGTACTCTTAAAAGTAATCATTGATTCTCTTGTTTGTAATTTGCCTCGCAGGTGGCAGCAGAAGTTGCTGCACCTCTTGCCAAGACAGATCAAATCGTGATTGTGGGAGATCAGTCCTCAAATGTTACAGGGGAAGTTTCTAAACTTGTCAGCCAGCTGCCTCCTGCAGTGCAGGCCTTAACTGGAGTTGATTTGAGTGGGGTAGGTGCTCTGTAAAGGATATTGATGATTGTGTGACAAGATGCAAAAAGTCAGTCGCAAGTTCACAAATTTTAGTTGAAATATGTATCAGGGCAATGGGCATGTCTAAAGAAACTGCTGAAAATGACAAAATTTAATGATTGAGGAATTGGCGCTGTGCCTATAACATCCCAACTAAATTATGCACCTGCCAATGTAAATCACCCCTTCCTCCTTCCCCCCCTCCCCCCCTCCCCCCCCCAACCGGGGCTGGAACTTAGACAAAAGGTAAGCTAATTTTCCCACCCCAGTGCAATATTTCCATTCCATAACTTCACTATAAAATATTAAACATGGTAAAAAAAAGAAATAATAATTACAAATAATTATTAGTAATCATTATATTTTGGAGTTCATTTTTATTTTCATTGCTTGATAATGACTTAAGTCAAGTCAAAATGTTGCATTTTAAACTTTTTACCAATTTTTTTTACCATGTTTAAAAAAATCACTAATAACAAAATAAAACAGTCAGCAAGGTTTCCATTCAGTGACTTAAATAATTTTTGGATATCAAGCAAAAAGTAAGAATAAAACAGACTTAACTGATTTTAGTGTAATGTGGAGTGCTATATTTCTATCCCATATGAACCATGTGAGCGTTAGCCCTACTAATAGAAATGGGCCAAAACAAGGACAGAGAAAAACTCTGACCAGGGTGGGAATTGAACCCACGACCTTCGGGTTAAATCACCGCTGCTCTACTGACTGAGCTACAAGGTCAGACTTCAGTTCCCACGGCCTGCTCCCGTCTGACATTGTACTCATAAGGATAAAACAGATTAACAAGCCACAAGTTTAACTCGCATTTCTTTCTGTCATTTTATGGTTTGGTCCCAGATCTAGACTCCAATCCTCTAGCAGAGGAATTTCCCAGTTCGGTTCCCGAAGCGCAAATCTTGTTCAAGAAGTTGCATATCGGGTTTTGTCCCCTTAATGTCCCGGCTTTTCCAGGGTTATGGAGGGATTTACATTGACTAGTGCATTACACAACGATTTTGCCCCATACCTTCAGATTGAAACAAAATTTTCAACTAGAAAGTTTATTTTTTCATTTTTAAAATTTATTTTAGCAAAAGTAGTGACAAAGTGGTCACTATTTATAATAACCCTTTTATTTTGTGATAGCGAAGGTGAAACAAGTCACAAATGTGCGACTCCTCCAGTTATTGTAGTCAAATGGAAAAATTCAGTAGCAAATTTCACTGTATTGGTCATAATATTAAGCCCTGTCAGTGATGATGATGACACATTTTGTAACTGAAGCTTATCAAAATACTCCCACTTAAAATGAGAAAGCACAAGGAAATAGTCGTGTTAACATTATTCTCATTGTTTTTCAGGTCATTGGGAAAATACCTGGGGCAAAATGAGAAATTCCTACTAAGCTTATTAATATTATAACTCGCTCATAATTTTTAGAATGTAGTTGTGGAGTTCATGATGTAAATGCTAAGTTTTGTGCAGTTTTTCAAAGAACATTTCAAACATTTCAATAACATTTGCATTGTTGCGAGTGTTTAAGAGTGAGGTTATTGGAACCTCACCCTGTATATTAGTGATAACTCCTATGTAGCTTTAAAAATTTGGCTGATATAATGATTGTACTCCAAATTATTTAACGTTTTCACTTTCATTTACACTATCATTAAGGAATGCATGCACCCTGGCCCCTTGAGTCTTCTGGAGGGCAAGACATAATCTCAGTTTTAAAAGTGTCATCTGTGCATTACAGCACAGGAATGATTTGGTCAAAACCTCTCTTGAAGTGGGAAGTTTCGACCTCAGCAAATCATGTCACAACAGCTCTTATAAATAAAATGTAATGAACAACTATCCTTCAAAGTGGCCTATGCTGTCCTGTTACTGTCAAGCACATGTGCTAATCATGAACACCTAGTGATATAACAGGAACTTTGTGATTTTGTGTTGCAAGGTGAGGGCTGACCTGTGGTTAGAAAAGCATATGATTCAGAATGTGTTAGGTGTGTTATCATGTTTTTTTAGTTTGACAGCAATATTCTCCTTTCACTGTTATCTGTCAGAGTGGGTATTACTTAGGGTACTTTGTAAGTTCAAGAGGTCAAATCTGCTGGCATTAGACAGAGTAAAATCTCACTCCCAGGATCTTAAAACAAGCAAGTGTAGTAATGAACTATTTTTTTCCTTGAAAAGACAAAGCTATCCTGTCTTTTGCTCTTCAATATATTTTTTTGTGAAAAGTCATGGTATTTTGATGTGCCATACTGTTCTTGTCTTTTGTGTTGCTAAAACGTTTTCACATAACCATTTAGAGGTGGTTTTGTTTTTACAGTTTTTCTATAGACATTCTTATTACTATATAACGTGCTATTTTTGTTAGACCATTTTTAGGATTTTGTCCTGTCAAGATTTTGGTTGCAATTCTGTAATATTAGAAAGCAACCATAGTTAATTTGCAGCATATTGTGCTCAGTTGTGTTTTAAAGCAGTAAAACCAAGGGTGATACTCTAGTAATAACTATTAAACAATTATTCGCCGAAGGCTTGGTGAATATCAGTGAATGAAAACCAAGATGAAGTCTCGGTTTTTATTCACCAAGCCTGAGGGGATTATTTTAAGAAAAGATGCATTTTCTTTAAAACAATTAATTTCTTTGTCCATCACCTTGACAAACAGCTTGCGGCCATTTTGAAAAACTGCTTAGATGATTATCGCAAAATAATCACCTCAACGGCAGTCAATCAGTGCAGAAAATTTCCATAACCACCTGTGTCATTATTATACTAATAGTTATTATTAGCTTTACTGTCCATATTGTTCCTGGCATAACAGCCATCCATCTAATCAGATGCTGTGTCCAGAGTCCTTTTGTAGGAGGCAGTGAAGAATTCTTTCATCGTAAAGATTAAAAAAATCCTTTTCTGTAGCAGTGCAGTTTTTGGAAATATGATGTGCAAATAAGGTTTTGGCAGCACTATTGGAAATGGTAATAAATCCAATCCCACCAGTGTGTATCTGTCAATACATCAGTCAACATGTTGGTTTGATCTCATTCTTTACTGTTTCCATACTATTTAACTGTAGCATTACATTTTAGTGGCTCATGCTATTACAAGTTTTGGATGCAAAATAAATGTATTCACTACATGACTTTGTGTTACATCAATGTTGGTTTTTTAACTTTGTCTTTTCCAAGAAATCAGAGGGCTTCCCCCCTGAGCGTGATGAGCATGAAATAGCTTTAAAGAGGGTCCCCTAGACCCCCTGGTCAAACACCTTCACTTACAAATATTGAGACTTGTCACATGTGGCAGATAAGTCAATAAATTATTTCATGTTCACGTGAAAACAATAAAATCAAATAAAATAATTCACAATTCGATCACAATAACTTGAAAATTTTTTTTCACAAATTATGTTTCCATTCAACTAACCCATTTAGGCTGGTTATATCCCAAAGGTAGATTGTTTTTGTTACAATCTCAATGTCATCATGTCCGAGAGGACTTTTCATGGCTCTTTGCAGACTATTGTTCAAAGAGAATACCGATGGTAGGGTTAAGAGGCTACATTCCTAATAATATATCAAACACGAGAAGGAGTGTTTCATTGGATATCCAAATACCGAGAAGTAAGTTGAAAAAAGAGGCCCAAGGCTGAGTTTTTTTGACCGATTTCAAGGTGTTTGGATATCCGTTGAAACACTAGTTTGAGTGTTTGATATTGCTTTTCAAAAGAATCGGTATTTTAAGAGGTATTTGGGAGCAAAGTTGGCAAATTTTGATGTTGAGTTAAGACCACATATCCAAACTTCCTTCACGGCAGTGATTTCTTTCATTTTTGGCTTATGAATTATTAACGAGTTTGAAAAATGACAAAAATATGTTGTTTGCTAGCTGGGCAGTCTGTGTAGCGAAAAACTGTGACCGAATGTATTAAAGCACTTACCTTGCTTTAAAGCGATTTCTGGGTGAACACACTGGTCAAGAAATTGGATGTTAACAGGGCAATGATGAGTTTGTAATTTAAAAAATACCGTTATTAAGGTCTCTGTAAAGGTAAATTTGGGTGTTTCGCTCAAATTTTTTGTCTTTGCAAATCTTGAATTGGTAGGCTGTGAAGTATATTTTCCCAAAAAAAACAATTCTGAAAAATTGATTTTAAAATCGCTTCTCTTTGTTTCCTGCCGTAATCTGTGCACAAAAAATGATTGACTTTTCATGTCAATCACGTGAAAGGATTGAGTGTCAATTGATAGCATTCACGTATGATCTGCTACCTTAGCATGTGCCCAAACGCTGAACTGCACGCAAACTCTTCAAGCTTGATTGTCTGGGGGTTTATGTACCAGTCAAATGGAAGCTTCAACATCCCCCCCCCCCCCGGGCAACACACCGGGCATTTGAGTTTTTGGAAAGTGTTTATTCAAATGCCCCCACCCCCAGGAAAATTACCAGATTACTGTTTTAACTTTTCAGTAGCTTCTATTATGCTTCTGAAGTACATGGTTTAATAAACGGCACCAAAGAGAACCAAGGCTCTACATGTCATGAGGCACGAGGAGGACAGGTAACAGGTAATAGCCAAAGAGAACCAATCACAAAGTTGACAAATTTAGATGTCAAATTATTATCAATAAACCTCTAATATAGGTCTATTAGACTGTAACATTTTGTCAATGTGAATCAACTGCATGTTACTTGTAGAGAAACACAGTCAGAGAATATTTCAATTTTAAATGTCTATTTAATACCTCTGTTTTGATTGAAGCCAAGTTTGTCTCTGCCATGATTTATCAATCCACATGGAAATGTAACATGAAATCGAGGCTAGCGATCAAATTCCCCACCCCCTATGAGTGATGATCAAATGCCCGCCCCTGGGAAGACTAAGATGATCAAATTCCTCCCCCCGGGCAGGAAGGGGTATATATCTGGGGGGCAAATGTTGAAGCTTCGATTTGACTGGTATATTATTAATGCCAAAATTACAACTTCTTGGACCTCCTGTCCCAACGAGGTTTAAGATATCGCTTCCAAATTTTCAGTTTTAATGGATGATTGTACCACTGGCCAAATAAGTTGTGAGGAATTTTTCATTTGTTGCCGGAAACTGATTTTGTAGCACTTTTTTTTCTTTTTCTTTTTTTCGGTCATTCTGAGCTTGAGGCCTCAAAACTAAAAGGCAATATTAAATACCAAAAAACTAAAACTTTCTTCAAATAATTCAATCTATTAGCTTTAATATGATGTACATAGTTTGGCGCTATACAAAACATAGTGGCGCAACAATTCCATTTTTCTGCGGACACCTCATTTTCCTTTAACGAGACCTTAAAATGATTATTGTTAAATGCATCTTGATAAGAAATTCAAGTCATCCTGATGTCAATGTCATAATTATTTATAATTATTACTCAATTTAAATACAAATTAAAATACATTTTTACACATCCTTTTTACATTGGAATACCCAGTTACGTTTCTCAATAGGCCTTTTGCAGCTGGGGTCACATGACCAAATTTTTCCTAGAGAATTTTTATATTATGGGCTATAACTTAAAGAATGCCAGAAATGGAAAGAACGCATCGAAAATACCAAAATGGCCAAGTTTGAGTCTCCTGGAAGTTTAGACGACAGTTTGAATTTTCGGAAAATTTAGAAGTTTTGTATGGGAATGTTGCTGGAGAGCAAGGTCTTGCTCTCCAGCAATATTTTCCATACAAATTTTCTTATCCTTTTAAAACTTCAGACTGTCATAAGATCTCACCTTTTAATGATGGGGGCCTCAAATTTGGCCATTTTGATATTCTCGACATGCTTTTTCCATTTCTGGCATTTGTTAAGCTATAGCCCATAATTTTATGAAAAGTAGGTCACGTGATGGCTTAGCTGCAAAAGGCCTATTACACTTGATCTCTGGCTGCATTGACTTTATTGCAAGGTTGTAACTGTGTCTTGCAAAGTCAAACATTATATAATACTTTGTGCAATTATGTGCAAGGTGATTTCAGAGATGAGGTTGTACATATATGTTGCAGAGTTATTGGATCACTGTTAAGGTGTCCTCAATGACATGCTGTTATCTGGGATAAGCCTGCTGGTGTTGTTGAAATTGCTGTTGCTGCATTTGAAGTTGTTGTAGCTGTTGTATCTGTCTCTGAAGCTCCATCTGCTGTTGTTGTTGACGTTGTGCAGCTTGACCTCCAGAGAGGTCAATTTTGAAGCAAATACAGTTAATGGAATCACACTCTGGAGCTGTACAGTCACATGCACAGTTACAGTCACCAAACTGAAAAAAAAAGGTAAATTATGGGGTACATTAAGATAATTATGTCCTGGCATTAAATCTGACTGAGTGCCTGTCGCTTATACCCAATGATAGCAATTTTTACCTCCTATTTTCCAAAGCAAAGAATTATTTTTTTGTGGACCAAGAACACAGCTTATTCTGTATCTTTCTGTGTGCAAAGAACTGATGGCTTCAGACAAGTTAAATAAATGTTCACAAGCTACACTGTACATGGCTAAAATTCATACCGCACACTCTGGCCCTTTACAGTCCTGACAAATGGCTCCTCCTGGCTCGGCATTCATACAACAACAGAATGTATCATCACACCACTTGCAAAAGGAAAAGATATTTTAACTTGGTTACTATGACTACAATACTGTAACTGTATGCACCAATATTAACTAACCCTAACACCTGAACCATCCCCATTGACGAGTATGATTGTCTGGTGTAAGACAGAGTAAAATCTACCAAAGTCTCAATAATAGGAGTCCATGGGTTAATACATTATAAGTTGAGAGGAAGATCTAGGATTTCTCATAGCCATCCCAAACTGTGGACTCTTCTTTAGGAATGATCACCTGACTATGGTTAAGAGATTACAAGGAAAGGGGGATGGAGCCATTATATTTTAAAATTATTAAATTATGTTGGAAAAAGAAGAAAGAATTCCATCTTCCCTTACCCCCAATAAAAAATAAACTTAGCTTTACTAAGAACCAATATGGCTGCAAGTTGAATAATTCTATTAAATTTTAAACTATATTACCTGTTTTGTGGGGCAGACAGTGTCCAAACAAGACTTCTTGCTTGGTGTAGCACAATCACACATTTCAGCCATAGGTACAAAGCAAGCACATAGACAACTACGCTGTGTGTTATCCTCATTTCCACAACATCTTCCACAAAAAAACTCAGATACCCATGCTGGACAAATGCTCACTCCTTGGGACTGAAAAAAAAAAGATTCACAAGCTATCTTGAGTAGTGTCCACTTGAGTGTCAATATTTTGGTGTGAAAATCTCTCCCCAGTTTTTTAACCATTCAGAAGCAAAGCCAAAACCAATGAAGAGTATGTCTAGGTATTATCGTGTATTTGCTTCAAATTCTGACAAACTTGATGGCATTTTTTGCACTAGTCTTGTTTTGATGGCCAAGAGATATTCCAAGTCTACGATGGTCTTTAAATGGTCATCATTTTTTATACAATACAATACATACTCCATTGACAGCTCCCCATAGGGGCTTTTCAGGGCCAATGAAACACAACAAAATGACAGAACAGAACAACAACAACAACAACAGTTACTGTTAAGAATCACAACTAGCCGGAGGCAAACCAGTTGGCTATTTACAAGTGCAGCTGGGAAGTCGAACCAGGGACAACCAGGATCAAATTCAATGAGTAGTCAGAGCAGGAGCAGAGCAGAGCCTAGGATCTCTGGATCCCAAGGCAAGCGCCCTAACCACTGGGCCACACTGCCTTATGTATTTAACCTATTGACTGGAAGTGAGACTTACTACATGTAGATTTTACTTGCTTCAGATTCTGACAAATTTGATAGCATTGTTTGCACTTATTTCGAGGGCCAAGAGATATGCCAAGTCTACGATGATCTTAAATGGTCATCATTTTTTATGTATTATTTTAACCTATTGACACCTGAGAGTGAGACTTACTAGATTTAATTTACCATGTCTAACGCCAAATTTACTCATTCATAAAGAGGGGGCACTCTGGGGCCCCTGAGGAATGAATGGGTTAAAAAAGAAAATTTTATCATATTATTTGAATGATCTGTTGATCTGCCTTAGCATAATTTATATGACAAGTAAGTTTCAAACTTTAAATTAATTGCTACTTCGTTCATGGACAAAGAACCACAATTTTATCAAAATTAATTTAATATTATCAATCAAAGACAATGTTAAAAGAAGAATGACAACCAACCTTCAAGCACTGTCTGACCAGAAGAAAAAGAAGAACCAAACCAAGGTAAGCACCAACACCTATCATTACAATTGCAGCTATCGGCAAGTCTTTAGTGGTACTACTGTTGGTGGGAGATGGGGTAGGCTGTGGAGCGACATAAAAGAAAATGTTGTCTAATGAGACTATCAAGGCTATTTTTCCTTCCATCAAAAATGCCAGAAAAGCAAGGAATCAAATGGCAATTTCCTTGACCTGACTTCCCAGAATTTCTGAACAAATGGAAAATTCATTCACACTTTGGCTTTATGCATTTCTTTATTTTGATTCTAGCGAATGACCAAAAGATGCTGTTCCAGTAATATTGAGAATTTAAAATAAGCTTTTTGGCCTGAAAAACTCTGCAACCCTCCTGGAGGGCTTTTTTTTTGTGTGTGTGTGTAATTATGTGTATGTTCCCAGTGAGAAGATGGTAGTCACACAGGCTTAAGTGGACTTAACTATGGACAAATTATTTCTTCATTACCTGAAATGTTTTCCAAGGTTAGTGGCAACTCACAGAAATTGTAATAATGGAAAAGAACACTTTTGGAGCATTCCAAACTTTTTAAATGTTTATTTGTAAATCAGTAGGTCAGATTACTACAGAAATTCCAACCCTGTCAACTAAGGTAAAGGGAGGTTTTAGGAACTGTGTAGCTGCACCCACAAGCGCTGCAAGCACAACTCTCTAGGAGAGTCAGAGGGCATCCTCCCACTGGGAAGATTTTAAAGACATGTGCCTCTAAGATGCCATTTCCTGCATTTTGAGATCTAGGTTATTAGAAAATAGTAGAGTTTTTATCAGGCAGTGAAAGGTAAAGCCCAATAGTCCCTTTGCATGACAGTGTCACGTGACCTTGACAATCATAAAATCGGCCAGAAATGGAAAGAGCATGATGAAATTAGCAAGAATGTCAATTTTGAGGCCACTGACATTTAGGTGAGAGATTTTACAGTGATTTTAATGTTAAAAAAAATACAAAAAGATTTATATGGAAAACAGCTGCTGGAGGGCAAGCAGCCTGCAAAGGGCCTATTGTCCCAGGAATAAACGCAAACCTTGCACAATGTTGAGGCATCCCTGTGCATTAACATGCCCAAAATTACCGCAGGCTCATGCTACAATGCCAAAAGGGTAAAAATGGCTGAGCCACCATAGAAAAATGGCAAAGAATCGTGCTAAAAAGACTGGTTAAACAAAGAAAATACCATCTTTCTTTGGTTAGTTGAGCGAAAATGAGAGGACTAAAATCTTTACCAAAAATGGGAGGTTTCCAGCCAAAAAGGGAGGGGTGGAATCTCTTCTAAAGCCCTTAGTTAGATCAGTAAAGTTATCTCAACAAGGTATCTCCAGCCACACCCTCCGTAAGTGTTTTGCAGTACAGATTCACAATGTCTTCTAGGTAATAATATGTTACTTGGCTCGTGCATGACCTTTCGTATGCAATTTAGCTTCTGTAAAACAGTTATTTTTCTTTCCCACTTGCAGCTTAGCTTGTTCAAAAAAAAAAAAGTGGTACATATCTTGAGGAATGTGTTGATGATAACTAGAAAACTTAAAAGGGCCTTGGGAATCTGACTTCTTCATTAGCTGGCTCCTCTTAACCCATTGACCCCATTGGTGAGTAAAATCGTCTGGGCCGGGTTGTTCAAAAGCCGATTAGCGCTAATCCCAGATTAAAAATTAACCAAGGAATTTATTTCTCTACTCCCACATGCTGTTCAACGCTGATATTCTGCAGAACTTTACATTAGAAGAAGTCAATCTTGAAAAACAAAACTAGGCAAAAGAAACTTTCACCAAAAAGGTGAAAACATGAAACAAAAGTTT
Source organism: Montipora sp. Colony 1 RG-2022 (assembly GCA_023091755.1). Taxonomy (NCBI): domain Eukaryota; kingdom Metazoa; phylum Cnidaria; class Anthozoa; order Scleractinia; family Acroporidae; genus Montipora; species Montipora sp. Colony 1 RG-2022. The sequence goes on along the minus strand of JALIRR010004245.1, from coordinate 5,216 downwards.
ACGATAACCCTGGATTAAGTTAATCGCCTTTCGAGCAACCGGGCCCTGGTGTTAGTCAGAGTAAAATCTCAAGTCTCACTCCCAGGAGTCAATGGGTTAAATGTAATGGTAATTTTTCTTTTCAGTCAGACTGCAATTTGAATGTTAGATGTTGTTTACCAAAGTGTAGACCTTTGGCATCTGCAGGGGACTACAAGCACATACATACAATACATA